>JAQFVV010006215.1:10841023-11138523 GCA_028023455.1 Epiperipatus broadwayi
TTTTTCACAGAATCGCGACTTAAGCTTCTATAGACATCTTATATATAAAATAAATTATTTCTCCCAAAACTTTTAATACTCAGAAAAGGTTTTCAATTTACTTATTCTAAAAATAGAAGATTAATTGTTAACTTGTCTTTACATACTATTTTTTCTCTACTACTAAAAATAATCCGTCTTTTTGTCGTGTTATTTATCTATTTCAAATTGAATTTTTTAACTATTTAAGAAACTTTTAGTCACTATAAATTTGCCACTATTCAATTAATTTTACATTTTTTATAACATCTCTATTTATTCAAATATTAGGTATATATTATTTATTTTCAATTTTATTATTTATAGACATTTCTATAATGTGTTTCAACATTTTTGTAACAAATAATATTTTAAATTTACATATTCTATTCAATATATATATATTATGTAAATAAAATAGTCCCACATGTTGGAATTTGAATGAAACTTGAAAATTGTTTTAGGTTCCTGGTAAGATTGGAAGTTTTTTTAGATAATTGAGAAAAGAAAATTGTAAACTATTGTTTAAGACAAACCTGTTACTATATTTTAAATATTTATTCAACTTGGAAATATAAATCTCTCGCAACATTTGTGAGTAGTCAAGCCCAATAGTGAATTCCCTTGCAAAGCATAATTTTCTTTAGCTCAGAAGAAAGTGCTACAACTAGAATATAATTGAATGTATTCACAGTTAGACCTGCTTAAGAATTCTTTCTTGATATTCATATATGGAATGTGAAAATTTTCTTTTATATGGACTTGAAAAAGATAAACGTTAGCTAATGCTTGTATATAACAAGTTGTCCAAAAAAAAAAAGAAAGTCATATTGATTAGGTAAATATATTTTTTTTAGAATGATTGTTCATTGAATAAAAAGTTGTTCTGTGCTGTGGAATTTGCAATAAAATTTAATTTGATATCATAATCTTGACATTTTATGGGTATATCTGTGAAAAATTAATAATATTTAAAAATTATTTTGAATAATGATACCTATATTCATTTGATCAATGTATATGCTTCATCATTACATTTAGAAAGTTCAAAATAAAACTTTTGTTAATTATTGAATATTATTGCATCAATGCTAAAAAAAAATTAGAATTTTGTTTTAATGACTTCAAAGAATGTGTATGCAGGAATAACAAATTACATTCTAAAATTATTGGAAATAATAACTTGTATCTTGATCTTAAATGGTGTGTTATTAATAAACTTTCACACCATATCACTTGACTATCATATATAATTGGATATATCCATATTCAGATCACTCAAAGAAATATGGAGAGATGCATGTTGGGAGTAACAAGAAGAGATCGAAAATGCAATATATGGATAAGAGAACAAACAGGTGTTACTGACCTCATTGAAAAATTAAAAGACTGAAGTGGAGCTGGGCTGGACATATTGCTAGAAGAGATGATAATAGATGAACAATTGAAATCTTAAGCTGGATTCCAAGAGATTGTAAATGACCCAGAAGGAGACCACATGTGAGATAGATGGATGAAATAAGAAAGTGTGCAGGGGTGTTGTGGAGAAGAGAAGCAAAGGTCAGAGAAGATGGATTGAACTGGGAAAGACCTTCATCCTGCAGTGTATTGATGATGATACATATTCCAAATAAATGCATGTTATGCATTATTTTATAATTAGACGATAACCATTATGGATAGTTCACAGATTAATCTTAACCAAGTTTAATATAATAGTTATCAAAATATAAATCCTATTTCAAAAATAATGCTGGAAATTTGATGTTTATTTATTAAGTAACAGGTGCCATGCTATTATTTAGAAATTGCATTTAAATTTTTAAGATATCATGTTATTGTGTCATGGAATTCTTTTAAAGAGAGTAATATAGAAACAAATAATTTTTGTTTGTTCTTAGCGTGATTAAAAAAAAAAACTTAATGTGATTAAGAAAACCATGTAACATTTTCTACTAATAAGATAATAAAAGGTGAGCTGCATAAAAAATACATGAATACAATAGCAGAAAAAAAATTAAAATAGTTTAGTGAACTAAATCTGCAAAAAAATACAATCATTTATTAATTACGATTATTTCTGATATGTAATTTAATATATAAGCCTTTAAAAAGAGGATATTTTAATCCTATTAGATCAATAATTACTCCTCCAGCATAGAGGTGGAGCAATTAAATTTATTCATTTTTCAAATATTAATAAATGAAGTCAGATGATAGGATATTAAGATTATATCCACCTTATTGCTTTTTCAACTTTAACATTCATATTGAGGTTAATGTAGTTAAAATATTCATTTGTATGAATCTGACAAGATATAGTGATAAGTTTTAAAATGCTCTTGCATCTAATCTATTAATTTTTTAAAGAAATTTAAGGGTTCATAAAGTTGCAACTGCTAAGTATGATTATCTTGTATCAATTTATACAAATAAAGTAAATAGGAAAAAAACCAGTAATTGTTATGAGATATTATCCATATAGCAAAAATGCTTTCAATAATTTTATTGAATATGGAGCTTCCAATAATAGATTAATATAATTTTGTCATTAGACAAATTCAATAATTATCATGACAAAAGATATGATTTACATATTACTTTTTTGATAGGATAGACATTTGACTCAATTAATTACAAGACCTATTTGAATTTGCTTGCTGTTATTTATAATATATAGCTTCTATATAATGGCCTAGAGGTTTTTATTATTGTAGAAAAAAAGCTTGATATTTGAAATAAAAGGGGTTTCATAAAAGAAAATTTGAAATTTGATACAGGTTTGAAGATTGAGTTGTTAATAAAGCAAAAAAACTTCACTTAGTTTTTAGATTTTCACTATGCAAATAACTGTGGTGTTATTATCAATTCAAGACTGATCTGCAGAATAGTCTTAATGTTTTTAATGAATTTGTTTTAGTAACTATTTTAAAAAACTTAAAAAATAATCATGTGGTACATGCAACAGTATTTATGTTTTACCCACAATGGCTACAATGAAATTTACAAACATCAGACTACTAATAGTTTCTAATATCATTCCTATGAAAAGTATTCATTTTATGTAAATATTTCAAATTTGAATTTTTTTTGTTATAAGCAATTATTGGCAATATGTATTAACATGTTTATGTAAAAAAATTTAAAAAATAGTCATAGTTTTGCAAAAATAAAATTAATTACACCTTTACTCCATTTAGTGAAGGCAATTGGTCCCTAAAACTCACCATTAAGCAAGAATATCTTTGGCAATTGGTTACTTCAGCTAAAAAAATTACACTATAAGTTGGGAATATTACATTAAAAAAATAACTTACTGAGTATATATAAAAATTTTAAAAATTCTTAAACTGTGCTGTGTGTATTATGCAGATATTAACTTAAAATATGTATTTACGTATATATGATAATGCAATTTAAATCTATGTAAAAAGAAAAAAACTCTTAGCATTAAGTTGTTACTTCCTGAAATCATTTCACCAATCATTGTTATCCAGTTTTGTTTCCAAGTTCAAAAATTTTCTTGATTTTTTCATGGTCATATTAGTTGTTATGATGACTTTAAACAGAATCTCTTAAAAAAATGTTTAATATTGCTAGAAAAAAATGCATGTTTTCACTGTTCAAAAAGTACAGCAAAATAGACTGAGAAAGTGAAACTGAACTAACATTTAAGAAATTGTTTGTATTTTTCTGCACAACTATTTTCCATTATACTGAAAAAATCCTTACTGAAGTTTCATTTTTTTGAAATTTGTACTACCATGTTTAATAAATCATTTGATTAGCATAGTCTTGTTATTTACCATAAGTGTAACAAGAACCAAATAAATATATGACAAAAACTTAATCACAGTCAACTTTTAAAAAAAAATTCAGCATATGGAAAAGGAAAAAAAATCTATTGTATTCTGAATTTGCATATTTTAATCAATATTTAAAGCTTTTGTTACAATGTGTATTGTGCTGAAGTAAATAAACAAATATGATAACTATAGTGGGTTTTTAGGAAAGTGCAGTAGCTATGTTTTTGCAATGACTTAGCAATTTGTTGAATAGTGCAATATGTTTTGATAACAATTACAGGCCATTCAAGTAAAAATTAAAGATATTAATCTTAATCACTTTATTTGTATTGTATTTTCATCATATACAATTCATTATTAATTGCATAAAATCAACCTCACATTTTTTCCCAAAAATGTAATTCAAAAATGCTGAATAGAAGTTTCAATTCCATTGAAATTAGCATTCATAAAGATTTTAATCCCAAATTGATTGTCTGGAATTTTAGATAATATTTATACTGTACACAATTTAAAATTTAATATTGATAGTACATATGACCAAAAATTATTTTTAGTTTTATGTCAAATGAAATTTATATATTTTTTGTTGGTTCCACATTTTCTTTATATGTGTGATAATGTTCCCATTGCTTTGAATATCTGAAAAGAATGACAAAATGATTTAAAATCAAGGAAGCATAGTGTTATTTTTAATTTACATTTAGTAATTTTTGATATTAATTGTATAAATCTGAAGTCTCTTTGCTTTCCCTCTTTTGTTTACTGAAAATATTTTAGATTAGCGATGGTAGCAGTTTTGATTTGACAAATTTTTTTATTCAAAATTAATTAATTGAATATTTTAGTTAATTATATGTACTATACATTTCTATTTTTATGCTGAACAAATTTGCTATTTTTACAGTACTGTGTTATGTTCATGTACTGAATGAACTTTTTTATTTTGTAGTTATTAACAATAAAAAATCTTTATTTTGGATATATTATTAATGAAGTACTAATTGTCTCATAAAAACACTGGATGAAAATTAAATAAAATACTGTACATTCATTAATTATATTTTAAGCTTTTAATCATAATATTGAATGCAGCACTATAATGTTGTGTTTTATAAATAATATACTGGTGCCGTACAAGTTCAGCATGAAAGTCACTATTTTTCTTTTGGATGAGATGACTTTAATTAATAACTAATCTATGATGTCATCAGTATCACAAAATAGTCACCAAAAATTTTAAAAAAAATTTTTTAATGATCATTATAGTGAATAATTGATTGTAAATTTAAATAGTGAGTACAAATGGATGATGATTGCTATTGTAAATCCTTGAATAAAGGCCAAGTGCTAAGTGAGGTAAATGTGTATTTCCGTTTAACTTGATTCAGTCGATGGCTTTTTTTACAAACAATTATTATTGTGAAATAATTTTTTTTATTATTGTAATCATTAGTTACGTTTTATAATATTTGGTCGTAAAAAATAGGAAAAAGCAGTCATTTAAAAAATATATATATACAGTCATTTAGACTGCAAGCAATATGAAATACTGCTAAATCAGAAAATTAGAGCATAAAATCAAACTAATTTAATTTTTGCAAAGTAGAGATATAATTAGAAAGGTATTGAGGTGAATATTTGTGTAATTTTAAAAAATATGAAATTAAGGCATTTGAAAATTGACAGCAATATAATATACTACTTGTTAACTTTGTGGGTTTATATAATCATCATAATAATTCAATTTTATCTTTTTATTCTTTATTTCTTATTTTTTTCTTGAAAGATTGCTCTTATTTTTATATAAATGACATTCTATTATTTATAATCAGTATATATGTATATAAGACACACACACATATATATGGTGGATGTAAGCTTTTATAAATATATAAGAAAAATATCTATTTTTTGATAGAATAATTTTTAAAAGATACTTTGGTTGTAGCTGAGAATAAAAAATACAGATATATATATAACGATTAAAATCAGTCAACACTTAGACAATTCCAATATAAATAACAATTAACAATTTCAAACTATTATCAACGCAACCTTCTTTTAACAATGAAAATATGTGCATATGTACATATAATATAAAAAAAATATCCGTTAATTAATAAAAATTGTAATAACAAAAAATAATAAATATACTTAAACCTCTTCAACTGCACTTATCAGTTGAACCAGATCATAATCACCCACACATTTATACAATCAGTGCTTGGTTTATTCCTCAAACTTTAATGGAGAGGTTTCAGTCTTCTCACCCTTCCAAATATTCAACTATGTATTTCATTGAAAAACTGATGATAGAACATTCAAACCCTTGTTGGATTTGATATTATAACAATCTATTCCCTCATATTATCAGACATTGTGTAGGGATAGGCTGAACTTATACTAAGATGAATCTATTTCCCAAGCAATATGTAATAATAAAGCAGTTCTGCATAAAATACATATCTTGGTGATTATGTATCTTTTTTCTATATGTGTGTACATGTGTAATAATTGTTTGAGATAAAGTGGAGGATGAATATACTGAAGAAACCTGAGTTCAAATCCACCTATTTACATAAAAAACTTTCATTATAAGTAAATTGCATATTGCCATACAACTACATATTGCTTGAGAAATAGATTACTTCTTAGTATAAGTTCAGCCCATCCCTCTCCTATTAATATATATAGATACATAATATCTAATAATATGAGAGGTTAGACTGACATAATGTCTACATGGTATGACTATAATATCAAATCCAACAAAAGCTTTGAGCATTCCACAAACAGTTTTTCAATGAAATGGATGGTTGAATAGTTTTAAAAAATTGAAGTCTGACCATTAAACTTTAAGGAATTGCTATCAATATAAACTGAGCACTGATTGTATATATGTGTGGGAGATTATAATGTGGCCCAACTGATGAGTGCTGGTTCTGCGCAAAATATGTGTATTGGGGATTGTGTATCTTTTTCGCATGTTTGTGGTCATGTTTATCAATTACTTGAGATGGAGTGGAGGATAAATAGATTGAAAAATCCTGAGTTCAAATCTCTCTATTTATGAATTTTATTTGCATTAAAAACAAAAATCTTTTATATATATCCAAATTGATAAAAGAGTATATTTATACTTTTAGATCGAGTATTTATTTTCTTTGTAAATTTACATCGTATGAAATGTCAGTTTTGTAATATTTTTTCCTATAAAGATATCTTGACTTGTAGCGAATTCTATTATTACTTGATTATATTAATGTCATTATAACCGAGGACTCCCTGCCGATATAATTTATCCATGATAATGTGTATATATTTTTAAAACTTAATAAAGTAAATAATTATTAAACACCTGAATATATAAGCTTATATCAATTTGATTAATAGCGCGTAAATTTTCTAAATGTTATATATATAAACTATACAAAAAATAATTAGGATTGTACAGTATGTGCAAAATGATGAATTATTCTTCTATTGTAAATTAGAATGAAAAATCATAGATCTGCCGATTTATTTTCCAGAGAAGTATTAAAATATTTTTTTTCAGATGCACATACTTATTGGAAATTCTAAATGTCGTCATCAATCATAATATGAAAAGCTTCAAGTCTTTTTATATATAAACAAAGCCATGTTAAGTGACCTTCATTTCTGGTTATGAATAAATGAAAACGTTGCGACTGATTAGAGAAAATTATGTGTGCAGAAATGCTAGGTCACGTAGTGATAACTCTATCCTAATTTAGATTGTCTTATTAAAGGAAACGAAAAATTAGTACAAAGTTATTAAGGAGAAACTTTATTAATATTGAAAATACTTGTTTATTAACAAAAATTTTAAGTACTAGAATTAAACACTCGCACCCATAAACGCACAGACTTGCCTTATTATAAATATAAAGAATTAATAAAAATAATTAATCGAATACTTTATTGTTTTGGAAATTCATAAAAAAAAAATTGAACACCGGAAGTGATAGAATTGGAGCCACGCTTCATGAACCTTGAGTTCCAATTTGCCTCTCTATCAGTGGTTCTAAATTCCGCAAGGCAAAGAATTAAATATGATTACTTAAAGACGAAAAATAAAAGGAAATTGAAATATCGAGCTAAAGATTAAACAACACATGCTTAGAATAATGTAATGTTTTTATCAATAACTATTTTTTGATATTTTTAATTAACTGTTATTAATATTTTGATTAACAGAACTTAATAAGAAAATGTTTATACTGCATAAATACCTGCAAAAAATGCACTTATATATGTTTATTTATATCTTTATGTATACCATATTAGTTATCTTTTATCCTGTGGTGTCTGAAATTAAAACAGAAAGTTTGTACAAAATATGGTCCCGAACGCATGAGTTAATATGCTAATGTAAACATGTAAATAAAAAAAATCGAATGGTTTATTGCTTGGGAGATTGTGAGAAGTTAAGATACAGAGCAGAGCCATTGTCCATGGACACTGATCTCCAGAGTCCACTATTTCTCCACTGCATTTAAATTACGCAGACATCTTTAAAAAAATGCTCAGTCAAAAATAGTAAAGACAATATTTTACTCAATAAAAACTATTTTTACACAACCCTCAACTCTCCATGCCATCTCATATTACTGACCCACCTGATCATACACATGTTAAAAAGATAAATAATCATCAATATACGTATTTCATGCTAAACCAGCAATCATCAGTTGGTCCAGATTACCATCTTCACACATATATGCAATCAGTGTTCAGCTTTATATTAAGATAGCCAATCTTCATACTTTAATGGACAGGCTGAAATGGATGGCTGAAGAGTTGTGGGTTGGAGTAGTTTGAAGCCTGTCCATTAAAGTATGAAGATTAATATAAAGCTGTAACACTGATTGTATATATGTGTGAGGATAGTAATCTGGACCAACTGATGATTGCTGGTTTAGCATGAAATACATATATTGGTGATTATTTATCTTTTCAACATGTATATGATCAGGTGGGTCAGCAATATGAGATGGCATGGAGAGTTGAGGGTTTTGTGAAAATTAGAGTTTGAATCCCTTATATCACATTATATATGGGCAGCTGTGTGTGAGCATATACAGTGTATTAAAAACTATTTTTATATAGCAATCATTTTACGCTTTCTGCTCTTTGAATAATACAGTATATTCTTATTTTATTTGTTTTCACTATAAAAAAAAAAAAGAATTATATATAAATTTTTTAATGAAAAACAATTTATTACAGAATATAACATGTAAACAATAAGATTTTTCTTGTGTTAAGGGTTTTGAGAATGACATTTTACTTGAAGTTATATGTTGAACTATTTCGATTATCTAATTAAATTGTCAAATGTTTTGAGAAAAATTCAAACTTTATACATTTCCAAATACATTTTATTGTTAGTGCTATGCATTAACTTGTGTGTTGTTTGTAATAGTTAAATGTATTTGGAAATTATAAATGAAGTTCAAAAAAAAGATAACAATTCAGTTGATGGAAATTCTCCAATAAATACATAGAGATTATATAATTATAATCAATAAGAAAAGTTTTGTGTTATTGAGAATTAGGATTGACATAATGGCTAGCCAGTTTTATCATTATACCAGATCCTTGACTTTGTGATAAAGATATTTAATTAAATTAATAAAGTTAAAATTTTATGATATAAGCCTTAATTGTTTGTTGAGTATTCAAATATCAGAAAAAATAACTGAAATTAAGATTTTTTTGAAAAAAGTGTGTATTAAGTTTTTAAAAAAGCAAACTCTTTCTTCTAAGAAAAGGAAGTCTGGATCAAAAATCAGAAACCACATTAATGTTTGCTACTAAAAAAAAGTGGTTATAAATGTAAATGTAATACACTTGCTATCCTAAAAACAAATTGAATTTGATTCTGAAATATCAGGATCAATCGATTATTCTAATTTTAAAATCTTCAATATGTAATTCCAATCAATATCTAACATTTTGTCTGTACCCTTATCTTGATAATATAACATCTACATATGACACTGAAATTACTTGAACTGTAATGATAATAATTTTAGAAAATAAGAGAAGGAAGTCTTTTAAATTTCAATAGTGATTTTTAATAAAATAAGTTTCAGTGTATAATCGTTTTTAGTGTATAAATATTATAGGATTCTGTTTATAAATTCTACATTTATTTATAATAAGAAATATGGATATGCTATCATCTGCTATCTTACAAATAAAGTTTGTCTGGTTATTAGCTAATCAAACATATCTTTCATAAAGTAAATATTTCTACCAATTTAATTTTTTCTCTGCTTATAATATCACTGAAGTTATACCAGTTTATTTTATCAATTAGTCTAAATGGATAAGTTAACAGTTATCTCATATAGATGCTCCTAATTCATTTAAGACATTTTTTGCAATGTTTTCTTCTTGTAATATAGCACCAAACTTTAAAAAAATTATCAGATATTGCACTTAATAATAGGCATATATCATTACATTAGCTACTTTTCAGGCAGCTTTTATATACTATACTGTATCACATTCTTAAACCATCTGTTTCTTTCTCTGCTGTTCAAAAACCCATGACTAATTTCCTCTTTACGAGCATCAATTATTTTCTTTATTTTCTTACTTATTTTTGCAGCTTCTAACATATTTTTCATAAGTCTTCTATCTCTAAATATGTGCTCAATTCAGGCCATTCATTTCTTAATTTTCTAAAAAAAAAAAAAAATTTTTTTAAACTTTCCCAGAATGATTACATTGTGATTTCATTCCAATTTATCTTTTCCATTTTATTCCAAATAATGACTTCTAAAGCAACTAATTTGTTATTCACTTTTTTTTATATGAAACTATATACAATCACAGCATTCAACAATTTTTTTTTAGTATTAATTAAAGTCCAGATTAAGCTTTTAGCCTTATTAAAAAAATGTTTATCTTATTAAAAATGTCATTCAAATATAGTTGCTGCCCCTTTCATTATCAATTATTTCAATTTCCAAATATTTAAAAGTATTATCATGCTTTATAATTTTTCATTCGTTGGTTATTATTATTTTTTTAGTTTTATTACTATTTATTTTCCTCACAAATTTTCCACAATTTCCAAAACATTTTATTAAGCTTATTCTTACTATCTTCATTTATTCAATATATATATATATATTGAGATGAAGATATCTCTGTAATAACAATTAAATAATTTATTCAATATATATATATATATTGAGATGAAGATATCTCTGTAATAACAATTAAATAATATACTATAAGTCATAGTTATGTTTGAACTAAGCTTCAATAAAATAGTTATGTGCTTATCAACATGTTGAAATGTGGAGGAAAAAATGTTTAAATTATTGTTAAAGATTCAGTGTTGCAGTGGATTTTATATTAAATAGGATAATTCCGGTCTTAGCAAAATGATTAGCAGAGCATCCAATTTCATTTTAAAGAATCAAGAAACATTATAAACCAAGTTCTGGTTGACAAGGAAATTTAATGTGAACAAAAGTATGATTTATATTTACATCTTTACCCCACTTAGCAATGGCAATTGGTCCTCCAAAATTCATCATTAAGCAAGAATATCGTATACAGAATACATATTTATAATGAGTCTATGGAAAAAAAATTGGTCAGTTTCAGTCAACATAAAATATTCACATTGGTTTCCAAGCTCAAAGATTTTCTTGATTTTTTGATGGCAATGATGACTTAATACATATCTAAAAGAAAAGTTTTATATCACTAGGGGAAAAAATGCATATTTTCACTATTTAAAAAGTACAGTATAGCAAAAAAAAAAGAGAAAGTGAAACTAAATTTGAATTTAAGAGTTTTTATATTCTTCTGCAGAAGTTTTTCATCGTAATGAAAAAAAAATGATACTGAAATGCATTTTTTAAAAAAAATTGTATTATAGTACTATACATTTATGTTTATTACTTATGTGAAATTATTCAAATTGAAAAACAATGTTTAATTATAAATTATTTAATTGAACATAAAGACTTATTACTGTACTATAGAGTAACAAAAGGCTTAATGCTATCATAAATCAGTCAACTTTAGAAAAAAAAATCACCTTATTTTAAAAGAATTTTTTTTTTCTAAAACATAAGCTAAGTTTATTTTTCTTATTGTATATTTTTATTAATGTAATAGTGTCCCGCCCCCCATGTAGAAAAATTATTCATTAACACTTATTTTAAATGCAATCTGTTTTTCTTTTTAAATTTTTTCCAAATTCAACATTCTCATTTTAAAATGTTGTTTTTCTTTTGATTTGAAACCACTTGGGTGTACGTAATGAAGAAACACACACACGCAAATTAATATTAGTATTTAGTGTTTTCCTGAAAGTTTGTGATGATGGTATTTTAGTTGAACTGTTTTCATCATCTAATATAAGTGTTGAATGTCTAGAAAAATTAAATTTTATTTAAATAATCCAAGTACTGTACATTATATTTAAATAAAGTTTAATTTTTTTAAAGACATTAACACTTATATGTATACAGTATTATAGATTCAGTAATTATATATATTTTAAGTTTATACATTTTATAATCAAAATCATTACCTGTATATGTATTACAGTATTGTACTTTTGCTTTTGGGTAAAATGTATTTAAAATACCTATTATCTGATGTTATCAGTGATGCAAAATTCAAGATGGCTGCCAAAAAACTTTTTTTTTTAATTTTTTTCCGATCGTTATAGTGAATAATCTATTGTAAATCGAAGTAGTGGGTACAAATTGATGATCGCTATTGTGAAATATCACTAAGTAGCCAATCACTAAGCAGGGTAAAGGGGCATTTCTTTTCTTTATTTCTTTAAACATTTAAGGGATTCAAACAGACTTTCACACAACCATCAACTCTCCATGCCATATCATATTGCTGACCCACCTGATCATACACATGTTGAAAAGATAAATAATTATCAATATACATATTTCACGCTAAACCAGCAACCATCAGTTGGTCCATATTACTATCCTCACACATATATATACAATCAGTGCTCAGCTTTATATTAAGATAGCCAATCTTCATACTTTAATGAACAGGCTTCAAACTACTCCAACCCACAACTCTTCAGCCATCCATTTCATTGAAAATCTGATGATGGAATGTTCAAAGCCCACATTAGTGCCAAGATTGTCATCCTACCCATGTTGACCATTTAGTCATTCTGACCCCTCATGTTGTACTGGTAAATACTCCATCTATATACATATGCGAGGAATGGGCAGACCTTTAATGCACTATGTTTTTAAATATGTAAATTAATACACTGTACATGCTTACACACACCTGCACATATATAATGTAATATAAGGGATTCAAACTCAGTCTTTCACACAATCCTCAACCCTCCATGCCATCTCATATTGCTGATCCACCTGATCATACACAACATGAGGGGTCAGAATGACTAAATGGTCAATATGGGTAGGATGACAACCTTGACACTAACATAGGCTTTGAAGTTCCATCATCAGATTTTCAATAAAATGGATGGCTGAAGAGTTGTGGGAAGCCTATCCATTAAAGTATAAAGATTGGCTATCTTAATATAAAGCTGAGCACTGATTGTATATATGGGTGAGGATAGTAATCTGGATCAACTAATTATTGCTGGTTTAGCATGAAATATGTATATTGGTGATTATTTATCTTTTCAGCGTGTGTATGATGAGGTAGGTCAGCAATATGAGATGGCATGGAGAGTTAAGGGTTGTGTGAAAGTCTGAGTTTGAATCCCTTATATTACATTATGTATGTGCAGGTGTGTGTAAACCTGTACAGTGTATTAATTTACATATTTAAACATTTGAATAAGTTAGTTAATGTATGCAATTATCTAACTATCCTGTAGTTTATTCAAAATACAAAATTTCTTGATGAAATAAATAAGGTATTATTTTCAATGGAAAATGTGAAGAATTTAAAATGAAATATGAATAAATGATAACAATTTAGTGTGCATTCTGTTATTTTTTGCATACTTGAGGGAGCCACTGAATCATTACTGAAAAAACTAAGCAAATAATGACAAATGTTTTTTTTTCTGTTTTTTTTCTCTCACTAAATAGTATGAATAATAAATGCATGAATAATGAGATTTTTTATTTATTTTGTAATTGTTTAAATAATGACAAATTGTTATTTTTTTAGTTTTTCCACTAAATAATATAAACATTAATTACACAAATAGTGAGTATTTTTTAATTTTATGATTGACATAGTGGAGGAAGAATAACACCTTGTGATCTGCAAGTGCTCATCACCTGCCCTCTGTCCATGCTATTGACCAGAGAAGCCTGAAGTAGATGAGTCATGGGTGTTCACTTGCAAAGAGAGTTAGATTTCAAATACTTTTGCATGCTTAATGGAACATCTCAAACTTGACTCCCATTATCAAGAGAAAATACACATGTGGCTCAGTCTTCCACTCAGATGAATGGTTAATCTATGCTGGCTTCTATGCTAGAGGATTCTAACAATACACCAATTATATTATTTTGATCCAGTGACAGATTGAATGTTCATGAGCTAGCAACAATCTCAAAATTGTTTAACAAATAACTTTGTTATACTTGTACTGTCATTAGCTTCATTTGGATTATTTTTGGTGTTTAAGGGGAAAAAGTGTTCCACTTGTTATTAAAATGTCACAACTTTTATACTACTATTTGTTTATAAAAATTTCAAATGTTTTTTTTTTTACTTATCATCCAATTGTAGTATTGCTTTTATACAATTTATTTTTCTTGAATTTTTTTTCCAAAAAAGTACACATAACCCATATTATTTTTCTTTACTCATATTTATAAGCACGATATAAAAGCACACCCATATTCTTATTGTTTATTTCATTATCACTTAGTTTTTTCAGTAGTGGTTATCCAGATAAATAAAAAATAAATTGAGCACATACTAAATCAATATTAAATGAATTAAGATATTATTTTCAGTAGAAAATGTAAATTATTTAAAATGAAAACTGGTATTTAACATAATAATTTTAACATTATCCTAGATCTTGCTATTATGTAAAAACATTCTTATGTTGTATTTGGATTCAGAGAAGTTTAATAGGAATACCAACTGTCTTGTGCTCTATCCATATTTTTGTTAAGAATTAATTTTCACAAAGAGTAAGTACTTTCTGCAAGATTTACTCTTTTAGATGTTCAAAGCAATGACATAATAACATATCATTAAAGAGATAACTTGATGTGCTCAGAACTAATTTAAAGAAACCTAAAGAGTTAGGATTCTCAACATTATTTACAGTATGAATACTATTAATACTTATAAATGAAGTTCACATTATTTATCAATTCATTATCTAATAAAAGTATATTATTTTAAATAATGTAGAGCATAACTAATAGAATGCAATAAATAATAATAATGTAAATGTGATAGCTATAGCATGGGAATAAGGCATAGCATTAAGATCATATATATTCAAACCTGCAAACATTTATAATTTGATAATGATGATGTGTGCCATGCATGCTAGATATTTTATGGACAACCAGGTAGATGCTACTTATTAATCCAATTACAGTGACCTTACAGTCTGTAGTCAATATGCATGTCCAAGTTATAAATGCTTTAAAACTTTATATTAGAATATTAAAATAAGAATAACACAATGGATAGATGTGACAAATCCAAATACAATATCCATCTCTGATAGATTTTACATTAACTCCAAAATAAAATAGAGAACTAAAGAAAATTTAGTCATAAGGATACCATGGTAAATGATAACAATAATAATTTTATTATTCAAAATATACATTATGGTTATTATAATTAAAACACTAAATAAGAATAATAAAAACAATAAATTAATAATATTCTTTATTGATTTTCAACGGTAATTTTACATTCTTAAAAGTATATTTCAACTTCCGTTTAAAATTAAATTGATGTAATATTATAAAATATTTCAAGCCTTTTTATTAGAATTTATTATTATATAATAATTGAAACAATCAGACATATTTATCATTTATGATTTAGATTGTGTTGTTGAGATGGATATTATAATTATGAAACAGAGCAGAAGTATATCCCATTAAGAGTTGGCAATATTTAACTCTCACCATACGATAAAGATTATATATATATATACACACACATGCTTTGCTTTAAGTTATACTTTTTTAAAGTATATCAAAAGTTCATACCTATAATCAAATTTATTAATTATATATATTAAAAAAAAAAACTAAAATATTCACGTTTAAAATCGATTCACTTATGTATATTAAGCATTAATTAACATTTTCTACAATTAATATTTGGTAAACACAAGCGTTATTAACACTATACTTTACATAGAACGCATAGGGATTTTTTTTTTTATATGTCATAGCATCGGCCGGGACGCGAACCCACAACCATCTGCAACAAACTATTTGCTTGCAAGACGGCTGCGATGACCTCTCGGCTAACAACGCTTGGCAATTATTTTTTAATAGATTAAAAATGATAATATTACCATTTTTTTATTTGCCCTAGATAGTGCAATTCTGAATAAAAATTGTTAATTGTTCTCATGTATTTGTTTTTTCAGGCCCACTAGTAATCCCTCAAAGCTGATAAAATAATAATGAAGTGGAATTATTGCTAAAAAAATATTAATTTTCAATATCCAACTTCGTTTTTGAACAATATTTTTTTATCTTTTTGCTTCCCTATTGATCAAAAATATTCTAAATTATCATATATCAATTAATTTTGAAGAAAGATTTGTATTATACAATACTTATTCCGTGTTAGATTTTTAATGCTATAATTTATCATGTTGCAATTTTCGTTAATTTTAAGAAATACTTGATTTATACAATTATTTCATACTAAGCTGCTCCATTAATTGTAAAAAGAGAGATTTGTGTTAATAATTTAATTATTTTATGTTAATCCCTTCATCCAATTTCCTGGAAAATATTATAACAAATGAAAGGGCAAGTCCCTTCCTCTAAGTTATTAATTTAGCAATTTATACTTTTTGATTTCTGATCACTTAAAACATGATTATTACACAGTTTAATATTAAAATAGGGGATTTGAAATAAAAATGTGTTATTCAGTTAAATGTATATTCCACACCCTTTTTAACCCTAAATCACACTCTTTTACAAAGCAGGCAATCATTTCCATAAATTTTTATTACTTTTCACACCTTATGTATAGCATTCTTATAAATCAACTCATTTACATAAATAAAAGTAATACAAAGAAAAATATTTTATAAATTGTAATAATAATTATTTAATTATCTAGAACAATAAATCTATTTTTTATATATTCTAGATAATAAGTAGTAACAATATTAATTTTATAAAATATTTTAATATTGATGTGTATATATTTTTAATATAATTATTTATTACATATTGACCAGGTTGTGTATTAATAGCCAATACTAATTAAAATTCTTTATTAACTATACTTTAAATATAAAAAAATAATTAAACAATAACAATAATAATATAGCTTTTTTTATATTTTATTTTTTTATTTTAAATTCCTTCTAGCTTTCATATGACTTTCATAGTTTCAATACATGTACAAATAAAAAGCCTAAGAAGTGAAGTAACTAGCATATTTACTTACCGCGGGGATAACTTGGGGATTTAAAATAAAAAGGCAAGGTAACACAGATTTTTTTTCCAAGATCCAAGCAGACGTAATATTTTATTTTTAAGCAATCAATCAGTGTTCAAACGCAACTATTTCACTAACTGTCAAATGTTGGCTGGTAAATAGGTATATTTTGCTATTATTAATTAGTTAATAAAATGGGATGAATATTACAATTTACTTTTTCATTGATTCTTTTTGGGGACTGTAGAAGCATACCTTTATCCTGCAGTGGGCTATTTAAATATTGTTTGAATTATTTTTTAACCAATAAATGACCAGTGATTTTAATTCCAGAAAAAAAAAAAAAAGCACAAATATAAAAAATAAACAATAAAAAGTGAGTTTTTCAAAGATTGTAATAGTTCAATTGTAAACAGACATATATTTTCTACATGTTTTACATGTGATCTTTTGTTTTGTTTGCTTGATATCTTAGGATGTTTTTTTAACATTCTTCAGTTAACTTTAGTTTTGCAAAAACTTCATCATTGTTTTTGATTATTGTTATTCACTAAATTTTGCCCTCAGCCACACCATTTTTAATAAAAAAATCAATATTTTTTTTCTGTCTTTAAGGGTTTACCTCTACATGAAAGTTATACTCAAGATTGACATAAAATACTTTTTTAAAAAATTATATTAGCATTCATTCACTTTACATGCTCAATATAATATATTTTACAATAGTAATTTTTAGCATCACATCCAGCAAAATAAAAATATATTGATTGTTGCTACGGTCTTACACGTACAATCTTAGCAACCTTAAGTAAAATTTTCTAGTGTTTTATGTTATATCAATAGAATATATCTGCTGTACTTATATGTAATAGATTAGACAAAGTAACAGTATTTCTAATATCCTCTTCATATCCTCTTGTCATTACAGCTGGTATCACTATGTGATTATTCACATAGTAAAAGAACATGTATGGGCAGTTTACCAATATTCATTAGCCAATATAAAAAGTTTATTGGATTTTTGAGTTTAAAATCAAAAAATACTATAATCTCTTTTCTCAGTTGCTGATAGTTTTTAACTGAAATATCGGGTGAGTTTTCTTAAAGATAAAATGAATATATGTATGAATGATCTTCCCCCCCCCTGATATTTACAATCATGACAAACAAAAACTACATTATGGCTCTTATTGCCAGGAGACCACAAAGTTGTCAATCAGAATTAAATGTGAACTAGGCTTCCATTCAATGATAACTATCTATTTTAAGTATCTATGGCTGTGGATTATTTTTAAATGAAGGAAGATGAAAAGAACTGTACAATATTAAATGATAGAATATTGAAGTTTATGAAGGAGAGAATTGATTTAAAAAGTGGACACTTAATTTAACTACAAAGGTATAAATATTGGAAGTGCAAATGTAGTGGAATTTAGTGTAAATAAAAAATGAAAAAACAATATGTAGATTGATGATATATCAGACAGAGTCCTTAATAGAAGATATCAAATCCATGTAATTTAGGTTTATATTCCAACAAGTTCTCATTGTGATGAAGAGGTAGATTTTTTTATATTGATGTAAAGAATTATTTTGATCAGACCAAGTAACATTTTAACATTATCATGGGATACTCTAATGATAGAATTGGTTAACAATTGAAAAATGGAAAGTGTTTGAGCAAATTGGTTTTGTTGGTAGAAATTTGCATAAAAAAAAACTGTGTAAGATAAATTATTTGAAAAAATTCTTAGCAAAAATGGATATTGAAGCATACAAATAAATTATAGCAGAACTGGATTATGTTTTGACTAAAAGAAAATATGTATTTCAAGACTGTAGTATTTTTAATTGATTTAACAACAGGAAATGATCATCAATTAGAAGATGTAAGATAAGTATTGATGCAAAAATGGAAGGATGAAAACACTTAAAAAAGAAAATATTAACAATTGATGTGCCTAACTTTCAAAAACATTTAATAAATTTTAAATCATTTTACAATTTTGATAAATTTTTGAAGATTATTAAGACTTGTCTGAAATCAATATGAATATTAAATACCCTATTAAGAAATGCAAAAAAGATAGCTGGTACCAGCAATTTATTAATAATTTTTTTATTGAGGCAATACAATATATGAATAAAAATGAAATATAAAAATTGACAAGGAATACTATAAAAAAAAAAAAAAGAATCAAAAATGTAAAACAACATATTGGTATTGGAAGAAAAATTATTTTAGCAAAAATAAGAAGAAAAAAAATAGAACTTTTACTGAAAGAAAATAACATCATGAAATATGTGGAAAAGTTTTAAGAATAATTATATAGTAATAAAAAATAAAGTCTCCCTTACAACTTCTACATCTGAATTGTTAAGTACTTAAATGAAAAGTGAAACTTGCAATTAAATCTATAAAAAAAGGAAAAGATTCAGAAAATGACAGAATTATTACTGATATTATAAAAGAAACAGGTAAAAGAATAGAAAATTTTTGGCAAAAAAAAAAGTTATTTATCAAATATCTTAATGAAAAAGATGTATCAAATGATTGAAAGAAAGCAGTAATAATATTGATATTTAAGAAAGGTGATAATAAAAATATTAGAAATTACAAACCTATCAGTATTTTATCAGTTTTATACAAATGTTTCACCAAGATAAATTACAATTCATTTACGATGAATTTTGAATTTTAATCAATCAAAAGAACAAGCTGGATTTTAAAGTGGTTTTAGTACAATGGATGACATCCAAGTATTGAGAATAGTTACAAAAAAACCATTGAATATAGCTGTTATTATGATTTCTATTTTTATATCATAAAAAGGCATTTGATTCTATAAATTATTTTCTTGACGATTAAAGCTTTGGATTATCTTGATAATAAAAGCAGAGTATTGTCATATTTGGGAAAATACCAAATGCAGCAACATGTAAATAGATTATATGGTGATACTAAGAAGAATAACATTGAGAAGAGTAGATGACAGACATCAAACATTGTACATTAGTCTTATAATAAGTATTTGTGGATTAAAATAGAAATTGGAGAGTAAAAGTAAATAGAGATTATTTAAAAAAAAACAACTTAATATTAAAGGGAAATATGTTTATGTGGTTTAAAAAGAAAAATTTTTAATATATGTGTTTTCCTAGTTCTTACTAATAGATCTAACATTTAGTCAATATAGAGACTTTAGATTATTTGATGAAATGTAGAGAGATTGTGTTAGAGTAAGAAAAAGACATTGAAAATTAAATGCATGGGTGAGATAACAAACTGATGTAACTGTCATCATTAAAAAATAAAGAGAATGAAATTGGGCTAGAACTTATTGCTAGAGGTGATGATAATAAATGATTAGATGAATTTTGGAATTGAATTTTAACCAATTTTAAATGACTTAAAAGGAAATCACATGTAAGATAGATTGAAGAAATAAAGAAATTTGCAGGTATGATATAAAGTAGAGAATATAGATTAAAGAAGCTATATTAAACTGGAAAGATTTTCACTTTACAGTAGGTCAATAATATCTGAAAATTATAATGAAATAATGATTTAATTAACTGTAAAAATATTCAAAATAATACACAAAGTATGTGTTACTATAAACAATGAGGATTGCCAATTCCATGCTTAGCCAGAGCCAGCACTTAAAATATCCCTCTCAGGAACCCCTTCCCATATATTCTATATAGAGCTTGCAAAATAAGCTCTTAACAAGCTTTGAAAATATCCTCAAGTCCAGACTAGTTTCTGCTTCTGGTATCATCAGTGAGGTGCTCTATATATAACATTTGTAAATACAAACTTTATTAAATTAAGTCATGTGACATCTGACTTGATTTTTTATCATTTTACCATATATTAATGCCTAAAACTTAATTTGATTCATATTTTTTTTATAAACAAACATAACTGAGATTATCCATATGTATCTTATTTTTGACTTACAGTTAGTAATGTATTTAAAGATTTTTAAAAAATGAATTTTTTAATTCTGAAACTGAATTTAATTTTAAAATAATCAAAATGCCTAATAATTTTTTTTATTCATCTTCCTTTTCTTTATTCACCATTATTACAAATCATTAGACTTTTTAGTTAACTGAATAAAAGTACTGTACTTATTTTGTCATTTTGGTATCAAATATCACATAACTTCCAAAAAACTGACTATGAGTTTTATTTCTAACAACCACTTTTAGAACAAATATATGCTTTTAAAAAAACTGATAAATCAGATCAAACTACCATTTAAAAAAAAAAAAAAAAACCCTGATTCTCTTTAGTCTTTTAAAAATATTCACATGTTCCACCAATTATATAGCATAAAAAAATGGATTTAAAGCCAAATGAATAGCCAATCTAATTATAAAAAACAAGCTAATAATAAAAAACATAAACCTGGAATTTCAATTTATATTTATATGAAGAAGTACATTTAAACGAAATATTATTGTTAATTATTAAAACATACTTAAAATATCTTATGAACTTTGTATTTAGGACAAGACATAACAAATCTCTTTATTTAATCTTTCTTTAATTTATTCTATGCCCACTATGTGTAAATGAATGAATTAACCATAATCAATAGTTTGATTCTTCTTGAAATGTTTATAAAGATCTAAGGGCCATTCTCGTTATATATGGAGACCTAATTGTCCAAAAAGTATATCAGGAATTACCTTCACATATTTTTTTAATAACTACAACTATATATTTGAAGTGTGTTTGTAGTTTTTAGAAATATGTGAATAAAATCATGTTACTTTTAAATATAAAACGTAAGTAATTTTCAAATGTATTATAAATTAAAAACTTATTAGACTGTAGAATGTTATTTATAAAAAATAAAAAATAAATAAAAATCATTATAAATGGCCTGTTACAAAGTAGTAGCATCTTTAACAGACAAAACAAATAACGTAGAAAAAGGATATTAACAGATTTTCAAATTGCTTGCTAATTGTAAGTTTAATGTTTTTCTTTTTTTTTTTTTTAATTCTTTACCTTAAAATAGTTAGATATTTATTTATATCAATAATGGGTTATCTAAAAAAATTGATTATAAAACGTGTATCTGAAAAAAAAAAAAAAAACCAAAGTGCTTGTAACTTTTTTTATATATTTGACTTGGATTCAAACTCCAGATAATGAGCGTGAACTGCAACTGTAGTAATCATGATATATTATGTAACAACTTAAAAATGTTATCAAAATAAAAGTATCTAGCAATTGTAATGATTATAAGAACTATATATATATAGTACTTCAAATATTGTTTAACTTGCTTTTTTATTGTTTTATTTTATGTATGCTTAATCAGAGCTGTTGATGTAATCGTATGTCTTTGTTTAATAGTTCTAAGTTGTGTGTGTGCCCCCTTTTTTTAACTTTTGATTTTTTCAGGATTTTATTAATTACTTATATTGGTGTAAAACAATAATGTACGACAAATTATGTGAAGTCTCGAATTTCATACTTCATATTGTCAACTATTTTTAAATGGAATGAGAATTAAGATATAGCATTGCATTTTCTCGATCATCAAGAATTTATTTTAATCGTTTTTAGATTAAAAGATAATAGCAAATATACGTTGGTCCGAATTTAAAGATTTCTTTTCTAAGTATATATATTTATAGTTGCAAATTATTAGAAGTAGATAAGTTAACTTCTTGGTAAACAAATAGCGTTCTGCCTATTTATAAAATTTTCAAAATAATATGGAATATGATTACTTTTTTTCGCATAGTTCAAAATAATAATTTCCGCTGACACACAAGTGAAATTAATTATTCCTAACGTCATCCTATGGCAGCCACATATCCGGTTGCTATACAATAACTCAATATACAAAATACAATATATCTGCAAGGCAGTGTATTATCAAAAATATCAATCTGAAATATGTGAACTAATATATAAAACGACGCTACAGATATAAATTTATGTATATATTTCAAAAATAGATATTATATATCGTTTTTAGTTCTGTGTGACTACATGTATTATTATTAAACTTTATATTTTGACCATTTTGTATACAAAACAAACAATTATCGTATCATTTATTATTAAAGTTAATTCTAGCTCCATAAAAAAAAAAAAAAAAAACGTAATTCAATTGAAATAATCTATTTTTATCCGTTTATCAAATATACATTGCAATGTTAAATTATAATTAAGAAAGTAATATTTCAAACTTTCATTTAATGACGCTTTAATTAAATGTACGATCAATGTGTTTACAAAACAGTCAACCATTTATCTTGATTGAAAGAATAGAGAATGTCTAACATAAAATATTGATTGAGGTCATTTTATTAATTCAAGCGGATCTCTCCGGCAAATAACGATAGATGTAAAGCAAAAGTGTCAGCTGCGACAAAATACTTTTAAATGTTATACTATATTAAATTTCCAGGCTCGCTTCTTTTTCACATCATTAACTGTGGATGGAATTGCTTGTGATATCTACCTCCTAGAATCCATTTGCATTCTAATGGTCTATTTTATTTAAAAGGCCTTCATGTTTTACTGTAATAGAATAATGTCTCTGAAATTTCATTCTTTTTTCTAACAACCATTCATAAGAAGCTTATGTATAATGCATTTTCTTTTATTCTTTTATTTATTGAATTTAATAAATGTTTAAAGTAGCGCGTAATTAAGATGATGAGTATAATAATCGAAATACTCTGCGTCATTCTTCCGAACACTTTTGACAACTTAAAACATGTTTATTATTTAAATAAATGTAAAATAATCTTTTTGTTCTTGTTGTTAATATTTAATTTTAAACTTAATGTTAACAATTCGTTCTAGTTAAATGTTGTAGATATATATGTATATCTTGCTGAAAGTATTTGCGCTGGTGGCACTATTGTAAAGAGAGAGCTGATTTACAGTTTTATTTAATATTTACTATGTATGTACTATTAAATATATACTATATACTGCATAGGTTTTGGTTTATTTAACCGTCGAGGTTAAACAATAATTTATCTCCGACTAACTGGCACCTAAACAAATTAATGTTCGCTCTACCTAATAATTAATTAATACTACTAGCAGATAGTTCTTTGCGTAAGCTGCAAGTTAATAATTCCGTATACCCTTTTTTATCTGCACGCGAGTACGTTAGTTGTTAGCAACAACGATTATTATTGTTGTTATTCTAAGCAAATAATTATTTTTCAGCGATGTATCCATTGTTCTGGGTAGTATCACATGTCAGGTTTTAATTAATATATCACACTTCTCCCCCACTACTCAGAACTAGGAGTAACATGGAATACATTTTGTTTTTCTCTATAGTCCAACATAGCATTTTCTCTTTTCTAGTGGACATAGTCCTTTAAGAATATGGGAGACTGTTTTTTTCTCTGAGGTCTTGGTGATCTTTCTTTAATGTTGTCGCCTGCTACTTCCCTTGGCATATCTTCACATTGTAGTGTAGTATCATCTACCCCTTGTTTCTTCTGAGTATCTGGTTGTCTAGTTTGTGGTTTATCTATCTCTGATTTCATCTCTGCCAGTTCAATGATTTTATTTCCACTGGGTTTATTGTTCTCCCAGTTTGGAGAACTGCGATGGCGTATGTGGTTTATGTGATGCTTGTATACTACATTATCTTCTGTTCTCACCGCTGCTATAAATTTGGATGTTAATTTGACAATTTCTCCCTTTATCCATGTTTTGGGTAGACTATCTTGGATCCATACTTTTTCTTTTGCTATGAATGTTTTATGCTCTGTTTTGACCCACATGTACATGTTTTTTGGCAGTAACAATGTCAGTTCTGTTCTTAACCTCCATTTCAACAATAGTTCAGCTGGAGACTTTCCACTCATTGCTGTTGGTATGGAGTGTTGATGCAATAATATGCGGTGCAGTGTTTCTGGCATTTTTGTTGATGTTTCTTTTTTCAGTGCGCGTTTAAGCTGGTTTACTGCATTTTCAGCCAATCCATTGCTCTCAGGATGGTATGGGAGTGAGTACATATGTTTAATGCCTATGGTCTCTAAGTATTCTTCAAACTTTGCTGAAGTAAATCCAGAACCATTATCTGTAATGAGAGTCTCTGAGTAGCCCTGTGTTGTGAATATTTCATTTAGATGATGAATGACTTCTTCTGACCCAGTGTTTCTCACAATTCTGTATTCTACCCAGTGGGAATAGGTATCTACTAGTATCAAGAAGGTATATCCCATAAATGGACCTGCATGGTCTATGTGGACACGTTCCCATGCATTTTTAGCTGGTGGCCATGAACTATATTCTTTTATTGTTGATTGGGCATTTGATTGACATGCTATGCATGTTTTTGTGAAGGACTCGATGTCCTCATTTATCTTAGGCCACCAAACATAACTTCTGGCAAGTGCTTTTGCCCGAACAACTCCTGGATGTCCATTGTGCAGCATTTTGAGCACTTGTTTCCGGCCCTGCAAGGGTATTATAACTCTATCTCCATTTAGTATGCACCTTTTGCAGACTGATAAGCTTGAACGAACATTCCAGAAAGCCAGTGGCAAGATCTTTGGTCGTTTGTTGGGCCAACCTTTACTAATCCATTTTATAAGCAATTGATATCCTGGATCATTATCTGTCCACTCTGCTACTTTTTTACTGTTTATCTGTGAATTCCAGTTGTCTATGTAGTTTATTTCCACATTGACTTTTTTTATTTCAGTCATCTCTGGCATCCATGAAAGTGCATCTGCATGTTGTATCAAACTGCCCTCTTTATAGTTAAGATCGTAGTCATAAGCTAAAAGTAGTGTTATCCAACATAGCATGCATGGGCTGAGATGATCTGGGATTGGTTTTATCTTTGACAATATTCCCAATAGTGGTTTGTGGTCAGTTATAACTGTAAACTGTCTGCCATACACATATTGATGAAATTTTTTAATTCCAAAAACTATAGCCAGGGCTTCCTTGTCAAGTTGACTGTAGTTTCCTTCCGCGTTATTTAAGGTTTATGATGCATATGATATTGGTCTCTCTCCATCATATGTGGGATGAGTCAACACTGCTCGGATTCCATATTCTGATGCATCTGTGGTCAGTACAATCTCCAATTTACTGTCATAATAAATTAGAAACTTTTCTGATGTTAATAAGGATATTGTTTTCAGAAATGCCTCCTCTTGATCTGTTGGCCATTCCCAGTTTTGATTTTTCTTCAAGAGTTTATATAGAGGTTGAGCCACATGTGCTTTCCCTTTAAGGAAGGGTTAGAAGTAGTTAATCAGTCCTAGAAATGCCTGAAGTTGTTTTGCATTTTTTGGTCTGGGTGCATTCATTATTGCTCTAATTTTATCCGGTGCAGGGGTTTTCCCATCTTGTGAGACTATGTGTCCCAAAAACTTAAGTTTTCTGGTGTTCCATATGCATTTTTCAGCATTTAGTGTGGCGCCAAAATCCTCAAGCCTCTGCACACTTGTATAATTCTCTCTCTGAGTGTTTCTTCGGTGTTAGCTGTAATGATCAAAATGTGGGATTACCCCCACTATACCATTGAGCAACCTATCAATTTTTGCTTGAAAAATGTTAGGTGTTATGCTGATTCCAAATGGAAGATGGTTATATCTGAATAAACCTAAGTGAGTTGTAATTGTTAATATTTCCGAAGTTTTCTTACATACTGGTATCTGGTGAAAAGCTGCCTGGAGATCAAGTTTAGCAAAATGTGATGATTTTTGCAATAATGCTAAAATTTTTATTTTTGCAATAATGCTAAAATTTTTATTAACAGTTATTCTATAGTCTCCACATATTCGTATTTTACCATCTGGTTTATTAACTATAACAATTGGTGTGGCCCACTCAGAGTCTTCTGTTGAACTTATTATTCCTTTTTGCATGAGTTCAATTAATGCTTCTTCTACTTTAGTTCTTTGTGCAAATGGCACTTTCCGTGATTTACATATAATTGGGGTTGAATGTTCCTTGAATTCTAATTGCACTGGTGTTATTTTTAATTCGCCTAGTTTTGGCTAAAATAGATTTGGGAATTTATTTTGCATTTCATTTTCAATATTGATTTTTTTTAATTACATTTATGGTAATCCCGAGTGGTCTAAACCAATTCTGGCCTATTAATGGATTTACATGTTTAGTGACTATGTATAGGGGTAATTTTCTGATTTTTGAGTTTAATTTTACTTTTACTCTTACCATTCCAACTATTTCCACCTTATTGCTGTTTATGTCTTTGGCACTTATATTGGTTTTTTCCATTTTACATGTAACATTTCTTTGCACAGTAAGAACTTCCCAATCGCTAAGAGACATTAGTGTAACTCTGGAACCACTGTCAATTTCCATTTTAACGTATTTCCCTTCAATGAGTATTGGCAGTTTGAATTCTGCTTTGTTACATTTTAAATTTTTAATGCCTGTATTAAAGTTTCTTTTGTCTGTATTTTCTGGTTTTTGTTTACAACAGACTTTCGCTAGATGATCTTTTGATCCGCAATTTGTACAATGCTCTCGATTTTTCTTACAATTTTGAGCGATATGTTCCGGTTTACCACAGCAGTAACAGTTTGTTTTTTTATTGTTTACTCTTTGCTGTTTAGACATTTCATTTCCATGTTCAATGGTTTTATTAATTGATTGGTAAAAATTTACCGATGGCGTGGTATACAGATATTCTTTTGCTTGGTTCATCACAAACTCGTGTGCAATTCCTCTTTTAATGGCATCCTTGTAATTTAACTCCGAATCAGCTAGTAGTTGTTCGTGGAATTTAGTGTTGTATATGCCCCATAATAACTGCTCCAACAGGGCCTCTTCTAGAAATTGTCCATAGACAAAATTTTTTGCTAGTTCCCTTAGCGCTGTGTCAAATTCTTTAAAAGTTTTTGCTTTCATTTGCCGTCAATTTCTAAAATGCAGTCTAGCAACATGTTTCGTTGGAAGAGGGCAGAAGTGTGCTGTTAATTTTTGAACTATTTCATCGTATTGAAAAGTTTCAGGCTCTGCCAGTTCACAAAGACAGTTTGCGATCTCGAGCACTTTCATTCCAGAAAATCCTAGTAATGTGGCCACCTTTATGTGATTTTCCTTGATATTGTTAATAAAAAAAAAATTTCCCACATGTTTAATGTATAGTGACCAGTTGGTAGGGTTCTCGATATCAAATTCACCTATTGACATTTGGAACATGGAGGCCATTGCTGATTACATTTAATGTTTTCTTTTACAGGTTCTATCCTTGACTGTGCCAAATTGGTTTATTTAACCATCGAGGTTAAACAATAATTTATCTCCAACTAACTGGCACCTAAACAAATTAATGTTCACTCTACCTAATAATTAATTAATACTACTAGCAGATAGTTCTTTGCGTAAGCTGCAAGTTAATAATTCTGTATACCCTTTTTTATCTGCATGTGAGCACATTAGTTGTTAGCAACAACGATTATTATTGTTGTTGTTCTAAGCAAATAATTATTTCTCAGCAACGTATCCATTGTTCTGGGTAGTATCACATGTCAGGTTTTAATTAATATATCACAGGTTTCTAAACCAATGATTGTTGTTTCTGAAAGGTTTTCAGACAATATGATTTAAAAACAGGCTCTAAGTATACTTTGTCATTATTTTTCATTCAATTATTATTTAATTCTCAATAGTATATACACTTTTCATATAATTATGTATTTTCTACAAAACTTGTATTGTTCAAGTTAATATAAAAAGGTAAAATAACACTAATAAGAAAGTCTTAAAAGCACTGAGCCAGCTTTTGGCAGATTGCTGCAAAAATTATAGAGCTGAATACAATTGCGCAGTTAAAAATATGCAAATATAGTGGTGAAGAACAATATGAAAATCAGGCACAGTATGTAAATGAGATGTTCCATTTTTTTGATATTGAGATACAGGAATCTGTTCTATTGATGGAATGAGAATTGTCAAATATCAGGCTATTATTTTTTTTAATTGGGATCTTTTATCTGGCAAAAGGAGGAATTAAGAAATACAATACTAGGACCAAATGATAACATTTGATTCATCATAGGTTTCGATTAATATTGCATATCAATCTCTTTTGTATAAAATCATTTACACTTTCCTTAATCATTTTTGACAATGCATTATAAAAAGTGATTAATGTAAGTGTAAATGATAATTATACAAATATATACAAATTAATGCAAAAAATAAAAAGCAAAGAAAATTATAAGGCCAGTCTCTTAACACAATTTGACCTGTTATATTTATTCTAGAACTACAACAAAAAGTAAATAGATTAAAGAACTCTAATGTATTTTAAGCACTAAAGGTTGCAAGAAATCATCAAACATCATGTGATCACCATTCTGCACTCAAACTGTTTTTACAGGCTCCTCACTGATGAAAGCCATAAGCTAGAAACTAGTATGGGGATAGGGATTTTATGCACAAACCTTCCTGCATCCATTGATTACTCCTGCTTGCACTAAGTGGTGTTACTGTATGGAGAGTTTTGCCTCTGTGAGGTTGCAAGAAACTTAAATATTAATATAAAGATTAAATGATAGTAATAATAAATAATTTTAATATTTAATGGATATATATTTTCAATGCATTTTATATATTACTTTCTTCCAATTAATAATCAAACAATTAGCTTAATTATATATTATTGTTTAGGGCAATGATATACGCATTAAAATAATCCTCATAAAATGAGACCCAGGTCTACTTGTTACAATTTAGCAGGAGTAATAGATACTTTTAAAGAATGAGCATAATTTTTTATGAATAGGATTAAAATAAGATCTATTTTTAATGCAACTATCATTTTAACAACCTGCTTTGGTAATAACATGTAATAATAACCTATTGCTTATTCTAACTCTTAAATGTCATTGCTTAAGTTTGAATTCATCCATGTTTCTTTACAGTGATTCTTCAACCCAAAATTCACATGAGAATCAATTCTTCTGTTGTACAAAATTTTAAAAATTAAAGTGTGATAATAAGTAGAAAATTATTGTGTAAGTGCTATTGCTTGATTGTAAGCTCTTATTGCATATTTACGTTATATTCAAGGTCTTAATCAAGAAATACAACCATCATTTTAAATGTTTATTCTATTATGATTATTTATATATTTGAACAATTTGGTGTATAATCAAAATTACCCCAAATCCAAAACTCAATCAAACTAGCTAAGAAAATAAAATCTAAAACACAAAAAATAAAATCTACAACACAAACAATGGTTTCACTGCTACAAGCAGACTTCTCAAGTATAAAAAACTACAAAACAACAACATATTTATATAAAACATTCAGCAGCAAAGGATCATTTGTTCACAACCAAGTCAGCATAATCTAGTTTTTCATGCTCCAAAGGTACTCAAAATTTAAATCTGGCAAGGTAAAAACCTTATCCGGATATACCTTTTTCAATTTCCAATGAGTTGGTAATTGTTTAATACTTTTGTGTTACATTTATCATTCAAAAATTAAATTAAAATCAAGTTACCCAACGATAATTTTGGAATACAATATGGCGACAAAGTAATCACATGACCAGATGCTTACCACCAACATTACCAGCACAGTGTTTTAAAATCCAAAGTTTAGTCAAATGTAAGCCAATTTTTAATTTTACTATTACAAAGTCTGATCTTTGTTTAGAAAAACAAATAATTCAGTTATAAATTTCCCAAGTTAACTAGCTTTGGTTTTTTAATGCTTAAAAAGAATTCAAAATCTTAGTCTAACTGCAAGATAATAATATACACCTGGGTCTCGTTTTATGCAGATTATTTTAATGCAATTAATGTTTTTTCTTAATATCTTTCATATTTCACTATATTTATCAGATATCAAGAAATTTAAATTATTAATAACTTATTTTCACTTGAAATACTTTTTTTTTTTCAAAAATATAACGTTATATTAGCAGCTAACCTGAACATGGCCTGAAGTGGAATTTAGAATTTTAGCTTCTATGTAAATAACCTATTTATACTAATGAGTAAGTAATAATAATAGATTTATACTTACATATAAAAATATCACAATAAATATTCAAAAAAATTAAACTTTTAAAACATATATTTTGTTATATATAACAGAAATAAATAATCTTTTAGATTTTTAAAATAAAAAACGAAGATTTTATAAAGTGAAAATAATCTTTCTGATGATAATGTATAATCTTTTTGTTTTGATTTCGATCTCATTTTTTAAATATAGAAACAGAAAACCATTAACACAGCATAAGATTGAAAGTGGTGCTAGTTGTACATCACATCACAAATAAAAATAAAGTGGCCAACAGGTTTCTCTGGGCATAATTGCTGAGAGATTCTTGACTTTGTTTAAGGAGAAGCTACAATACATCACATCGAATCTGATTTCTTTCCAATTTACAAACGAATGCTAGCAGTAATGATTAAAATATGTATAAAAAATGTAAAATAAAATATTGTAGTTAATAAAAAAACTAAAAAAAGTTTGTCTTGTACCAATTTTTTTCAAATATTAGATATTTTTTATTAGTCATAATTTATTTGCTTATTTTTTTAATGCGAATTTTAAAGTAACTTTTCATTATTGCTTTGCTATTATGTGAATTCAGAAAATTACAACTTCTATCTCCCATTTTTCAAGGTAGTTAAATCTATTTTTGTGCGATTTTTTTTAATGTGGGTTTTCTGTGGAACCTATCTACCACATAAAACAAGACCCAGGTTATTTACTTCCAACTTTGGGTTACATTTTTAATTCAAACTTCCAATTGAATTACCTAATGATAAATTTTTTAAAAAGCCATTGCATGACCAGTGTTTGCCCTCAATAATACCAGGATACATTTTACACTTATTTTTAATGTTATTGTAGCAATATCTGATCTTTGTTTAATAATAAAAATTCGATTACAAGTTCCCAGCAATTAGTTCATTTGCTCACAACTGAATTAACAAGCTCTGGCTGCTTATGCATATAAAATAGTCAAAACCTTTGGCTAGCAAAAAAAAAAAACAACTTTATATACTTTTTTCAATTTCCAATCAGTTGATAACTATTTTCCAATTTCATGTTAAATTTTTCATTTAAATCTTCACCTATCATCAAGTTACTAGATAATTTCAAAAAACATAAGTCACTTCTAATAACAATGCTGAGCCTAACTACCTACCTAGATTTTGTCTGGACACTAGCCATAAATCTCACACTTCAATCATATGAAAAAGCCTCATTTGGCCACCATATCTAATACAAACATATCCAGAGTCTGACTAACTGATCACGAACTCCAAATCAACAATTGCAACCAGTTCAAACATAGCTGTACCACCAGCCCCTTCTGGATATCAGGACATTCTATGCATGGGTATTATTCTTAAACTTCATCAAAAGCCTTACTCAGCTCCCACCTCTAGCACACAGCTAGACCCAGAGTCTGACTAGCTTACCACAAAGTCCAACTTGACAATTGCAACCAATTATAACATAGCTGTACAATCACCTCTCTGCAACACTCATCTATCCAAATGCATCTGAAAATAGGCATGACAATCACACCAGGGCTACCACCCACACCAACATTCTACCCAACCCACATTGCTAATGAAACCAAGAGAAAATCTGGTCACCCAAAGAAGATACCCTAAAAAATAAAAAATAAAAATACTGCCATTGATCTCACACCAGACCACCCTTCAAAGATAATTGCCACAATACCATGGAAATTTTTAGTCCTCACCTATGTTATCAAGATGACTCAAACACATATGGAACTAAACCTGGATTGCATCTGTAGATACAGCAGTCCAGTCCATGTAAAATTTATGTAATCTTGTGTAAACTAACAAAACAACTTTTACATATGTAAAACTACAACTACAGATTATCCATGAAACCACAGCAATCTAAGCTATGTAAAAACCTTGTAACTAATCCACAGCATATATAAATAAATCAACTTTTACATACATAAACCTACATCTATGGATTGCCTATGAAACCACAGCAATCCAAGCCAGGTAGAACCCTTGTAACTAATCCACAAGATAAAAATTTATTTTGTAATCTCATGAAAATCAATAAATCAACTTTTATATATGTAAATCTATATCTATGGATTCCCCATGTAACCACAGCAATCCAAAGCTATATAAAACCATGTAACTAATCTACAGCATGTAAAAATTTTTGTAATCCTGTATAAAACAATAAATCAACTTTTATATATGTAAACCTATAACTAGGATTACCCATGTAAACACAGCAATCCAAGCTATGTAAACTCTTGTAACCCTTTAAGACAAATAAAGATTATCATTGAAGCATATTTATATTAAACATTACCATTTAATTCCCATTCACCCTTAATATTAAATAAACTTTTAAATAAGTTAATTGCTTTAGAATCATAAATTTTTACTAATAAAGATTGTTTAATTCTTTTTATTTTTTTTCTCTCTCTCAAAAAAAAACCTTAGCTTCCTCAAAATAGATAGATAGATAGATAGATAGATAGATAGATAGATAGATAGATAGATAGATAGATAGATAGATAGATAGATAGATAGATAGATAGATAGATAGATAGATAGATAGATAGATAGATAGATAGATAGATAGATAGATAGATAGATAGATAGATAGATAGATAGAAAAAAAAAAAAAAAAAAAAAAGAAGAAGAAGAAGAAGAAGATAGGGGGGAGGAGGCAGGCAGGCAGGCAGACAGACAGACTGATAGATAGATAGATAGATAGATAGATAGATAGATAGATAGATAGATAGATAGATAGATAGATAGATAGATAGATAGATAGATAGATAGATAGATAGATAGATAGATAGATAGATAGATAGATAGATAGATGGATAGATAGATAGATGGATAGATAGATGGATAGATAGATAGATAGATAGATAGATAGATAGATAGATAGATAGATAGATAGATAGAGATAGATAGATAGATAGATAGATAGATAGATAGATAGATAGATAGATAGATAGATAGATAGATAGATAGATAGATAGATAGATAGATAGATAGATAGATAGATAGATAGATAGATAGATAGATAGATAGATAGATAGAAGGAATGAAAAGAAAACAATATATATAAACATAAAAGAAGATAACTATTTGACAAAAGTTTTAAAAATCTCAGAATGTATCTTCTGACAAATTTATAGTGATTACAGTATCCAATAAATTGTATATAAAATATATAATAAAAAGACGAAATAATTTTACATATATAGGTCACTAATCAATTTATAAATATAATAAAGCATAAGAATTTATGTCCAAAGCTTTATAACTAACATTGACAGAATAAGATTGGAAAAAGCAGGATGCGCTAGTTAAGATTTTTAAATTACTTATATTGCTTCCTTCCTGCAATCTCTTCTTTTAACAACACTCGACTAAAAATCTTTAAAAAGTATGTGAATTTGGGTTCTTTTTTGTTTTGACGGTTAAGGTATGACAACAAAATTATCATCTTGGTATTTTGAACTAGAAAAAATAAATAATTAAATATATGTTTTATGACATATATATATTAAAAACCACTCCACACTTAAACAATCCCAATATCAATAACAATCAACAATTTCAAACTGTTGTCAAGACAACCTCCTTTTAACAATAAATATGTACCCCCCTCTCAATAAAACACTTTTTATAATAACGTATCAATCTATTTTAATGATTTCAGATCATATATAAACTTGAATAATCAAAACTTTTCATTATATTAACTATTTCATCGTCATAAATAAATTTTGTTTTAATATTGTGTTTTTATTATTCTATGTTTATTGGTTAGTATTAATATATGTATTTATTGGTTAGACAATAAGTTTGTTAAATCGAAAAAATGATTTGCTATTGTGAACATTAATATAGATTATTTTAATTTTGTATTGACTCTGCATTTTTGTGAAACATCATCTGCCTAATGGGTTCTGTGGGTTACAAATTTTGTCTGAATAAAATTTAGAAACTTTTCAGTTTATAGTGGAGCTTTTTTTTTCAGACGCCTAAATAAATATCCATAAGTAAATGGCTATATAACTATTTTTATTTTTTATTTTAAAGTAGAAGTGAGCAAGACATTGGTCATAGTTCACTGATGAATTACTGAGAAATTTTGGTAAGCATTTTGAATTAAGCAAAAATAGTGATAACCACTGTTGCATTACATATAAAAAAATAGCTATATATATAAAAGAAATATATTTTCACACAGATGATTACTACAGCAAAAATTGGCTCTTGCCAGTTGAGATAGTTGCATATAATCAGACAAACTAGCTGATGAATGTGTCAGGTAATACACATGTATGATGATTCATACATCAATTACAAATTCATGAGCATAAATACATTTGCTATGCAACAGGAAGAATTGAATAAATTTTATTGTTTGTAAAGCTGTTAATTAAGTTTTTTGATGTGACAGATTCACAGATTTAAGTATTTTATCATTTTAAAAAAAAGTACTTTATCATATTTTAAAGGAGAGATGTAACATCTGAAACAAGTGCAAAGAAAAGAAAGACATACAATTTTATATAAAATGGGAAGAACATTTTTTCTTTACAACAATAAATGCAAAATATGTCCATTACATATGGCATGCATATATGTCACTTCCAAAAAAGGGAAATGTTGAAAGACATATTTTAAAACCATGCATAGAGTCTTAATAAAGATTTTCCATTAAAAATGAATTATGCAAACTGTTATATCCACACTTACGACTGTGCCAATGTTATATCCGCCAGTCTGACTGTGCGGCTATCCAATAACGTTCGCTAATGTTCAATTCCAATGCTGTTTTCTTGCCACTAATGCTCTGCTGTGTATGCTCTCCAACAAATGGTCTGCAACGAATGCTCTGAATATACTCTGTATTCTCTGCAATGGGTGCTCTCCAAATGAATGTTTTGCAAGTGGATGCTCTCCAACAAATTGGTCTGCAACGAATGCTCTCCAACGAATTGGTCTGCAATGAATGCTTTCCAATGTATGCTCTGAATATCTCCGCTGCAGTCTCCCCCTCTGTGGGCTCTTTCAGCTACACCCGTGAACTACCTTTCCACTGGGTGCTGGTCATTAACCACAAACACTGATGTGAGATATCTCTACTGGTATTAAACATACTGCTTGACTCAAAACTGCTTTTTTCTGCGTAGTTGTTATACCATTTTTTATTGCTTGCTGATAACTGTAGCAATTAATCCTTGTCCAATCAGGTAACATCTTTTATCCAGAAATATTTGCAATCAGCAAATATCTCTTGGAATTATCGTCCGCCATTACACTATTTAACTTCCTCCATTATCAGCGTGTGATCTACAAAAACCACTTGAACAAATTCTAGTTTTTCTGGAGTGCACAAACATGTCTGCCATTTTACAAAACACTACACAAACAAAAGTTATAAGAATTTAAGACATAAATAACCAGTGAACAATCATATTTTATTAAACCATTAAATCTAAAGCCATAACAGTTGCAACTTTCCTGTGGATTAATGTGTTAACAAAACATAATAAATCTTTTGCAGCAGGGAAAATAATAAAAAAATATTTACAATGTATTATCATAAATATATATGATAATATTAAATATATAAAATTGAAAACGTAATTCACTAAGGTGGAGAGAATATTTAAGTCTTTTTATGATATTAACAGTAGACACACTATACCCCTCCCCTCGTCTTCCTGCGATTTTATGAGCTTTCCATTACAATATGTATTTTATTTGGTTAAAAATAATAATTTTGTAAAAGTTATTTTATTAATATTTTTATAATTAGTCTTGGTAGTGCTTATTAAATTCAATTAAAAGAAGAATAAATAGCTACATAAAACCATTAGGGGGGGGGGGGTTGATGGATAGAAGAATAAATAGATATAAGAAAAATATAATAAAAAGATAGATAGATAGATACAAACATTTAATATATAATAAATAAATAAACAGATAAATAAATGGATAGACTGTTAGTTGGATATATATATATGGACAAATTTATAGACAGATATAAATATTGCTGAATAATTGGGTGGATAGATAGATGAGGGTTAGGTAAATAAGAAGGTAATGTGGCAGATTAAATTAATGGATGGAATAAATAGATGGATAAATGAATGGATGGCTGGACAGCTATGATATAATTGCTTTGAAACTAAAATGTCAGAGGATTCTGATTGCACTAGAAAAATAACGGTCCATTGGTAATAAAAGTAGCTTTATGAGAATTTAAAAACATATTCTAAAATCAATGGATAGTTGCACATGTAAATGGATGAATAAACAAATAAAGAGTTGCAATAACAAAGAGTTAAAATAGATAGATAGATAGATAGATAGATAGATAGATAGATAGATAGATAGATAGATAGATAGATAGATAGATAGATAGATAGATAGATAGATAGATAGATAGATAGATAGATAGATAGATAGATAGATAGATAGATAGATAGATAGATAGATAGATAGATAGATAGATAGATAGATAGATAGATAGATAGATAGATCTAAAGAGAAAGATAAACAAATTCATAGATAGATAAGTAAATAGATATCATTAAGTTCATTAATAAGCATATTTCAATAGAGTTCTAAGGTTTAAATTAAATCTAGCTTAACAACTATTTTTATTATTAAATATTGGTACTTCTAATTGAAGTTTGTGTTTATTTTTAATTTATATGTTTGAAGAACTGACATCAGTTGTTTTACTAAAAGTATGATCCATTTGGAATATTTTTTTATTGACTACTATATTGCTAAATTGCGATGAAAAGATACAGATACAAGAATAATGTAGTAGAAATGAAAGTATCAATTAGAACATTACATTGAATTTTGTACTAGTATATTTTCTAGTGTAATGGAAAGTATTAATTAGCTAAAAAAAAAAAAAAAAAGTATCATTAATGAAAATAAGAAAATATTATATTTATTGAGAAAGATGGCAATTAAGTTATTAAAGGAATATATAAATATATATACTAAGTCAGAGTTTAAATTTAGTGAAATTTATTGCACCAAATATACTTTCACTACTTTCACATCATATTCATGATTCGTCTGCGAAAACTTTTAATGCAAAAGCATTGAAATCATTGGTGCATAAATTTTATTAAATTTAAACTCGCACTTAATTATTTCTTTTACATTAATAATTATAATGACAGAGTATCAATATATATATATATATTAAATTTATGGTAAAAATTACATTTTAAGGTTTTAATATTTTATTTAAACACATGTACTATGTTAGAAGTGAATAAAGTTAAATGTATTATAACACATATAATATTGCAAATGTGCATAAATAGTTTTTATAGCAGAAATAACAAATTAATATTCATATTTAAATCATACAACTTTCAAAACAATTTTAAAAACAATATGTATGTGTATGCATGTTTATTTTTTTTATTTTAAATTTAGAAACATTATTTTAAAACTTTAGTATATGAATTTTACTTAATATGTATTAAAGAGATCACTTATTATCATCATCATTATCAACCATTATCAATCCACTGCAGGATGAAGTTCTCTCCAAGTTCAATCCATCCTCTTTGATCTCCAGCCTCTCTTCTCCACATCACCCATGCACACTTTCTTATTTCATCCATCCATCACACATGTGATCCATTTCTGGGTCTTTTACAATCTCTTGAAATCGAGTTTAAGACTTTAATTGTCCATCTTTTATCATCTCTTCTAGCAATATATCCAGCCCAACTCCACAACAATCTTTTAATTTTTTCAATGAGGTCAGTAACAGCTGTTTGTTCTCTTACCTATATATTGGGTTTTCGATCTCTTCTTGTACTCCCAACATGCATCTCTCCATATTGCTTTGAGTGGTTTAAAGTCTCTGTATTGTTCTTCTATTAAGTGTTTAAGTCTGAGATCCATAATTAAGAACTGGTAAAACACATTTATTAAAAAACTTTTTTTTTCAAACACATAGGCATATTTCCTTTTAATATTGAGCTATTTCTACCAAAAGCACTCCAACCAAGTTTAATTCTATGATTAAGTTCATCCATTATGTGGCCTTCTGTAGTAATAATCTGACCAAGGTATTTGTAGCTGTTAAGTTCTTCTAACTCATCATAATCAATCTTTATTTTCATACTTTGAGAAAATCCATTGAACATTACTTTAGTCTTTTTAACATTTATCTTTAGTCTTACTTTCATCTGATAACTCCTGCAACATTTCCTGAAGCTCTAAAGCATTATTTGCAGAAACAACTATATCATCTGCAAAAATCTAAATGACTTAAATAATCTCCATTTACTTTCACTCCTTTAGCTTCCCATTTAAATCCACAAAATATTTCTTGCAGCACTGCTGTAAAAAGTTTTGGAGATATGGAGTCACACTGTCTTACACTTTTCTCAATGTTGACTTTCCTAGTATCATTATGTAATCTAATTGTTGCTGTTGCATTTTTATAAATATTCTTTCAAATATGACAATATCCTGGATCTATACCTTGATGATCCAATGCTTTAATCACTAAAGAAATGTTTATAGAATCTAATGCCTTTTCATAATCTACAAATCCAAAATATAATGGCAACTCATATTCATTTGTTCTTTTTATAACTTTTCCCAATATCTGGATATGATCTACTATACTAAAACCACTTTTAAATCCAGCTTGTTCTGTTGGTTGTTGGAAATCCAATGTTCTCTGTGGATGAGTTGTAATTATTATCTTAGTAAAAAATTTGCATAAAACTGATCAAAGGCTGATAGGTTTGTAATTTTTAATATCTTCTTTATCATCTTTTAAACATATTAATATTAATACAGCATTCTTCCAATCATCTGGTACATCTTTATTATTTAGACATTTTGGTATATAATTTGCTAAAAAAAAATCCTATTTTTTCACACATTTCTCTTAATATATCAATTATAATTCCTTCATTACCTGGAGCCTTTCCTTTCTTCATAAGTTTAGTTGCATGTCTCACTTCTTCATTTAAAATTCTGGGCAATTTGGAAGATATAATAAATATAGGCATTACTTGTTCTTTATATTATATAATTTTTGATAGAAGTCTTCTACCTTTTTCATGATGTCATCTCTCCTTTTAATAATAATTTCATCTTTTTTTTTTCTTATTGCAAATATAAATTTCCTACTAATAGCAAAATGTTTTACACTCTTGAGACTTTTATTCTCTTCTACAGCTTTCATTGCTAGTTCACAGTTATACTTTCTTATATCATTTTCAACTCTTTTCTACACAATTTTACAAAATTCAAGGTATTCAATCCTTTTTAATGCATCATTTCTGTATATCTTCATATTCCTTTTTTCTTCATAAATTCTCTAGTCGAAATTTTATTTGTAAATTATTGCTTTTTTATACAAGCTATCTTTGTTGCAGTTTTTAAAAGTGTATCAGTTATTTTCCTATTACTTTCATTCAAATCTGAATCATATTCAAAATCCACTAATACTTGAAACGATTTGCAAATTCTAATTTATTATAATAAATAATTATAATACTCAATAAATAAATGAAATGGTTTCTTTTGGCATATATGAATTTATGTATTTAAAATTATATTAAAGTGTAAAATTTTATTTAAAATATTCACTTAATATTCTAAATTGTAAATAATTATGCAACTTTAAATATTTTAATTGTAAAAGATGCTGTAATATTTAAAAATGACATTATAGCATGTAAATTTGTAGTTGTATAAATCTTTATGGAAATCTTCCTCAAAAACAAATCAGAAAAAGTCATGTGTGAAAAAAGGAACTTTAGTGCATTGCTATGAAAATGGTATTCAATCTAATGATCTAAATATGACTTTAGAAAGAAAGTCTATAAATATAACTAAACTTTATATATATATATATATATATATATATATATATATATAGATATATATATATATATATATATATATATATATTCTTATTTTTCTTTGCTTGATTCAAACACAGACATTCATTTGTTCATTTCTATGTTTATATTTTAAAATTACATGGAAACCACAATATAAAAAATTGTGGATTAAAGGAATTAAAAACATTTATTTGAGAAGGCAATAGACTTTTAAATTATTTTAATGTACATCACATGGAAAATCATTCAAAAACAAGAATGCCTTAATTTTTTTAGGAATGAAAAATGCTAATAAATTAATTCCTTTCAAAATTCATAAAAGAAAGCTCCTGAATTTTATTATTTGTAGTCTAAATTCTGTGAAAAGAGAAAATGAAACATATAAAGTGTATATAATGTTTTTTTATTTACAAATCTGTTAATGAATTTTTTGAAAAAATTGCATCATTCTGGAATTTTTAAAAATATTAAGGGAAGAGAATAGAAAAACCATGGACTGTATTAAAAAACGTTGTCTTTTAATATATATATATATATTTAATGTTTTCATGGTTGTATGATGTAGATAAATTATAACTTTTTGGGCTGTACCATGAATTATTTTCCATTAAACACCAATATTTTGGACGGACTAGCAACCATGATTATCAAGGTTATTTTTTGAAAGAACAATCTCGTTAGATCTCAAAGAATAACGTGACTCAGTGCACGATGAAAAGTGAGGTTCAACTTGAAGTAGTTCAGCATTCACAATATGAGGCTTATCAAAATGTTTATTTCCCTCAGTTTTTTCCCCTATTAATTTCAAGTTAATATTAGATAAAATGAGAGGTTTCTACATAGCTGGAATATGTTGTGCTTCATCAGCCCTATTTAAACCAGTAGGTCTCTTTAATATTTCAATTGACTTTCTCATGGTTCTTAAATCATATCGTTCCAAATTTGCAAGTATTTTTGTATTGTCAAAATCAGGTTTGTGACCAATTTCTAAAAAAATGGGAAGTAAAAACTGATATGTGAAAAAACCGAGGGAAATAAACATTTTGATAAGCCTCATATTGTGAATGCTGAACTACTTCAAGTTGAACCTCACTTCTCATCATGCACTGAGTCACATTGTTCTTTGAGATCTAATGAGATTGTTCTTTCAAAAGTTAACCTTGATAATGGCGGTTGCTAGTCCATCAAAATATCGGTGTTTAATGGAAAATAATACATGGTACAGCCCAAAAAGTTATAATTTATCTCTCTCTCTCTCTCTCTGTATATATATATATATATATATTGTTATTGTTTCTGTTATTAAAAAAGAAATATATCGCAGTGACGAAGTGTGACTTTTTTAGGAACGGAAGCACAATATATAATCTTTTTTTATAATGATTTTATTTTACTTGCCACAATAATTTTTACATAATAGCTCATATATACATATTACAGACATCTAAAAAAATCTGGTAACTCTCTTATTGGTATTTTTATTTTCTAAATGCTTTTAACATTTTTAAGTTTTAACTATTAATTACATTTTATCATTGTTTGAACTTCTTATAATCAACAAATAATGCAAATAATGCAATGGCCAAACTCATTATTTGCCTTATATAAAAACAGTTCAACTGTTGGTAAAAAAATTGAAAGTTAACAAAAATTCCACACAAAAAATAAAGAGTTTGAATTTTTCATTCTTCTTTTTTTATGTTTAGCAAAATAATTTAGAGAAAAATAGGGGGCTCTCTTATTAGTTAACCAAACCATGGCTAGTTTAAGTATAAATAATACATTATCAAGATATTTTTATCATCCAAATGCTTTTAACATTTTAAAGTTTTAACTTTAAATTGTTTGAACTTTTTATAATTAACGAATAATGTGATCGTCAAACTCATTATTTGCTTTATATAAAAACAATTCAACTATTGGTAAAAGAATTAAAAGACAACAGAAATTCTATACAAAAAATGAGTTTGAATAATTTATTCACCTTTTTTTTTATGCTTAGCAAAATAGTTTAGAGAATTTTTTTTACATTTGTATGTGCAATTTGTTGGAACAATTTTGTGAGGTTGAATATGTACATATTTTAATGAATTTTTAAAATTGAATTTTAATTAAAGCTTTTGAACTTTTTAGTGAATTCTTCTATGGCAGCACTCATTCCATTTAATACATGAAACTGATATATAGTTATTTATAGATTATTGTTTATCATATAAAAGTGTTTACTGTATTTTAAATGAGAACAATCTTAGAAAATTAAGTATTTTAATAAAGTAAAACTATATTTATATTTTTAGTTTATAAATATTTTAATTGTGTAAATGTTCATTCTTAAAGTAAAGTTGTTGTAAGTTGATAATTAATATTTAGGATTATTTACATACATACTAATATGTTTTATCTATAAATATTTTTTGGTTTTATGTAGCTTTGAGTTTTTTAAGATAATTAGTGTTTTTATTGTTAATTCCTATGATTTATATTTGTATGTAGATGAATTCTAGTGTAAAGCTATGTATTCATAATGATAATATATTAGAAGAATATGATGTTTTACAATGTTATGTTAAATAGTATATGATGAAATAAAATATAGTGAATAAAAGTAGTTACTAAAAATAATATAATGTTTGCAGTTACAAAAGATAGATATAATGAAAGACCAATGAATGCATTTAGTTTAATAATTATTAAAGGATTAAAGAAAACATAGTAAATAATATAATTGAAATTAAATTTTATTAAAGCAAATTTTATGCTTATTTTAAAACAACCTTCTTTAATGGTGTTGATATTATGCAACATAATGCATAGTGAATCACCTATGCACATATAGGATATAAATATATGCCAAATTTTTAGATTTTGTTCATATTTAAAATGTATCTAAAAAGGTATCTGTTATTTATTGATTTATTTGTTCATTGTTATTTTTTATTATTATTATTATTATTATTATTATTATTATTATTATTATTATTATTATTATTATTATTATTATTATTATTATTATTATTATTATTATTATTATTATTATTATTATTATTATTATTATTATTATTATTATTATTATTATTATTATTATTATTATTATTATTATTTATTTATTTATTTATTTATTTTAATGTTAATAAAAAACGATTTTGTTTTATCTAAATTAACTCAATTTTCGTATTTGTTTATTTAGTATCATCACATTGTTTGTTAATTTTTATATGGTCATATAATATTGATAACATGTTTATATTAATTTAAATTTCTGAGAATTATAAATCTAATTTATTTTAAAATTATTATTATAATAAAATATTCTAAAATTAATTAATCTATGAAGAAGACTATAATTTTTGAACTATCCTATTTTATTAGTAATGATTTAGGTAGGTAAATGTATACTTACAAATAATGAAAATGTGTTATTTAAATAGGCCTAGTTATTAATTTATGTAATTAGTTCAATCCATACTTTAAGATTGTTTAGTTATTGAGTCTAGTTGGATCCAATAAAATTTTATTTGACATTTACCTATAAGTTGAGGGATGGATTTGTTTATTTGCTTAGCTGTAATACTAAAATACTAAGAGTCTCCCTTTTATTCTTCTTTCTTATTTATTGGCAGTTACAAATTTTTGACATTTTAACATATTAGCAATCTCAATGATCAATACAAATTTTTGATGTCCAACATGCTGGCTTCTAAATAACTGTTACAATATATATATATATATATGATCAATAGATGGCATTTTACCAAAAACACCGTCAAGGGTATGTTTGTTTACATAAACGTCAGAATAAGCATTCACTATCTCTATCGTTAATTCCACCTTCAGATCATGATTTCAAGATGATTTTCTATCATCAGTGAAGGGTAGGAATAAGAAACTAGATCTAAACACTAACTCTGAGCATTTATGAAACAATTTCTATTCAGCTTGCAAGCATGAATTTTTTAGACACGTAATGTCTTCAAACTCAGCATAGCAAGCCAGATAGCTATATGGGTCTGATATCAGTTCAGTATCACCACATAGTAGAAACCTCTGCAATATATATCATTGCAAGAAAACCTCAAAAGGTACATTTGTGAAAAACAAAAAAACAAGTTAAACTTGCTAACACTTGTATTTATGATCAATAGATGGCGTTTTACCAAAAACACCGTCAAGCGTATGTTTGTTTACATAAACATCAGAGTAAGCATTCGCTATCATTAATTCCACCTTCAGATCATGATTTCAAGCTGATTTGCTATCATCATTGAAGGGTGGGAAAAAGAAACTAGATCTAAACACTCACTCTGAGCATTTATGAAACAATTTCTATTCAGCTTGCACTGATGATAGCAAATCAGCTTGAAATCATGATCTGAAGGTGGAATTAATGATAGAGATAGTGAATGCTTACTCTGACGTTTATGTAAACAAACATATGCTTGATGGTGTTTTTGGTAAAACACCATCTATTGATCATAAATACAAGTGTTAGCAAGTTTAACTTGTTTTTTTTTTCATATATATATATATATTGTAACATTCTTCATGTTTTGTTAGTTTCTGGTAGGTCTTATTTTGCACACTATAAAGTGAAAGTTAATTAAGCTATGGATAAGAAAATATCTTGTTTATATTTCTAGAAATATAGCTATATTTCCTGATTAACTGGCCTATTAATTATTATAACTGGGATTGCTGATGAAGTTAGTTTTAATTTATAAAAGGGTGCCATAGTCAATAGAATCCTAACTTTATATTCCATAATTTTGATGCAAGTAACTAAAAGATCGGAGTTATTATTTTCTGTAACTTTATTTATTTTTTTAGAGAATATTATTTCCAGAGTTTAGTAACTATTGACCAAGGTAAATTATACATTTAAGCATAAACCTATTTAAGTTCTAATAAACTAAAATTAATGATTTACAGATGAAAGTGATCTTAAATGGAACTATTTTATTATACAATTAAAATATTTAATGATAAATTATTATTACTAATTAGAAAGGACATGTACACTAATCCAGATAATCATTTTACATAATTAACACTGTCCATTCCTTTCTGTTCTCTCTTTGGAAAATAATCCATGGATCAAAATGTCTCATAAATTAGGGAATGTCTCTATCAGGATTATATTATAAGCTTATAAATTGCAAATAGTTCATTAGTCACAATCAGGATATAAATAGTTAAGCTTACCAGTAAGTTTGTGTAGATTTGTGGGATCTCAAGCTCATTGAATTTGAATTGATCTCTCCTGCTGGCATCTTTACTTTTCTGGTCTGTTCCAAAGCTGGAGCAGGAAGCACATTTGCGATGATCTCTTTGTTGTAAAAGACAGTCTTCACAAGGCTTCATTTCCATTCTTGTTTACGATTCCATTCAGGAAGTGAGTAGTGTTTCTGTGTGGATGCATTTCACTGCACCAGGTTACTCTCATGGAAACCTCCAACTCTAAAAACACATGACCAGAAAATAAATGAAAAGATCCAGATCAAAGTTGTCCTCTTCTTTGTATACCTCGATCCAGTTTTGCAACTTCTGCACATGTTACTATCATAAATGCTTAGGTTAATCTTATACACTTACTTTTAACTTTCTGTTACAAAATTCTTTTTTAGCATATTCTTTCCACCATCTTTAATTAGAGTTAGAAAGATTTTACTAATTGTAATCTTATACTTTTGTTTAACTGGATTAGTAATCAGCATGTCTTTTTTTTTTCCAATTTTTAACTTTAATTAAATTACAGATAAATAATTTGAAACAACAAAAATCAACTTTCATTGTAAATTTAAAAAAAAAAATACACAAACCAAAAAAGAAAAATTACTTTTTTTATTTAGCTCTTGAATATTCTCAAATGTCAATATATTTGGACCATGTATTTGTAGACAGTACAATATAATGTTATTACAATATTTTTTAATTAACGGATATTTTATTTGTAATATATATATATATATATATATATATATTGAAGCAATGGATCTGAAGTCCAATCCATGCTTCACAGCCTCCTATAAACTTAGTATTGTAGGCCTGAACTAAGTTTATAGTCCAATATCAGCAGGGTTTTGCATTAAAGCTAAAATTAATTATGCTTATTAAATTTGTATTACATTTAAATATTTCGTGTTAAATAAATTCCATTCAAAGATTAAATTTCTGTTAATAAAAATTACTTGTAAAACCTATTAGTCAAACATATATATACGTCAAGCGTATATATATATATATGAGTTAATGCAAAATTCTGCTGAAATAAAATGCTTATATTATTAAAAGAAATAATATATTTTTTTGTTAAAATCTTGTTAAAATATGGCATATGATTTATTTTGAGATAAGCCCACCAACATTTTCTAAAAGAATGTATGCTTGTAATTAGTTAGCCCATTCAAGTCAAATTAAAGATGGCCTTCTCTTTCTTTCTTTTTTAATTAATAAAATTCAAACTTTAAAGAAAGAAATTTAGAATAAAAAAGTAAAGGTTATTTTTAGAAAATGTTACCTTGAAACAAAGGAGCATGGGGGCTTATCAAGATCTAAGATCATACAAACAATAGAAGGTAGCTGACAAAGAGGGTATAAATAAAAGTGAGAACAAAAGACTTGGTTATTCAGAGTTTTCTTGCTGGCATTCAGATTTCTCTTTGGAGAACTCTTTCAGATTTTGCTTGTGGAGATTTTATTCCAAAAAGTTAGACAGCTGTCATCTTCAAAATCATGGAGAAGTTTGAACATGCTCAAGCTAAAAGTCATATGAATTTGATGGATTCTACTATGCTTGGCTAGGCAAATAAATAGCTTTGCCTATCGCCGAGGTTCCTAAATACCATCCAAAATGCCGTAGTATCCATCTAATAGTGATCTGAACTCTGTGCCATGTCTGTAGGACTTTTTGTTAAACCATGCTACATATTTCCATTTTCATTGTCCAGACAAATACCTATCGACAGTTGGATCAAGCCACGACGATGCCGAACAGGAGCAAGGAACCAGGACGGTAATCATATCTCTCCTCCATTGAACTATTTACTTTCTACCCTTTTGTTCATACCTTTCTTAATTGAATTATATTATGAATTTTTTATTTAATGATATTTGTAATGTAACCATTTTATTAGATTCGTCTTAAATATATATATGTGTGATCATCTATCTATATTTAACCTTTTTTCCTTCGCTATTCTTCATTACTAACATGTGTAAATATTTTGTATTCCATTGCGGTTAAGTTTAAAAGTTAATTTTTTTCATTTAAAATCTCTTTCCAATTTTATTTATGTTTCTAAATTCCATACGAGTAAGTTTCCTTTGTTTTCCAACTTGATCTCCTCAATAACGCCTCTTTGGTTCGCCAGTAGCTTATTACGTATATATGATTTAGCTATATACGTTTTAAATAATTTTTAAACTGTCTGTTTTTAGTGCAAAGCAATTAGAAAATGCTTTGTGAAAGATTTTTACTATTGTACTTTATCAAGGAGATTCAAGTTGCCAATTTTATTAAAATTGGGAAGAAAAGACTTAGACCGCAAAAATATTATATCGTTTAATCTGTTTTTAGTGTCTAATTAGTTTTTCATTAATTTATGGGAATAGCGGAGGCCATTAAAAACATTCTTAATATTTTAAAGTCATTAATTAAACATATTATTTAACTATCAAAAGCTTGAGTTTTCTAATTTTATTATAATGCTTTATTTTACTTTTCCAATGATCCAGGCATACAAAACACATGTTTCTTAGTATTTTTATTGCACATTTAACTATTTAGCTCCATAGGTGTTCCCGTCCATGTCTCTACCTCTGTTGCTAAACTTTGTGGCCAGTGAGAAAATAATTTATGTGTGTCTCAGATAATGTTGTTTGTTCATAATTAGCCTCAAGAATAGGCAAATAGGGCAGAGGTCATAGTATTCTTGATTTAATATCTCGCATATGGATGGCCTCGAGGTACTTTCGCCTAGTATTCGAACTGGGTTAAACCAACATACATCATCTGACTGTCACAATATATATATATAATGTTTATAAAAAACTATTCATGATAAGGTTTAAATATTGTTATTAACTAATGTGTAATATATATATTGTTTAAGCTTTTTTTTGGAATGAATGATGGTTATCTATATCTAAGTCCAGGTGATGGAGGAGGTGCTGGAGATCCTTATGGAAATGCTCAGAATAAGTAAGCAAAGCAATAATAAACCTAATTTTAAAAGTTTTTATTATTATTATTATTATTATTATTATTATTATTATTATTATTATTATTATTATTATTATTATTATTATTATTATTATTATTATTATTATTATATTCATATATACATGTACTATATCATATACTACAAACAATCAGCAAATTTTTATTTAGAGTTTTAGCAGAAATTGTTCATTTTTAAATTACTATGCATCATCAGCATATTTGTTAATACGTATAATAAAATTATACTTAAAAAATTTTCTTGAGAAATTAGAATGTTAAACTTATATAAACTTGATCACTTTCTCTATATTATTATTATCTTTTTTATAAAATTCGAGTTAAAAATATAAGATTATGTGTAGTCTGTTTTAATTTTATAAAAACATCCTTAAAAACTGAACATTTATTTGTTATGCATCTTAACACCCTGCTTATACATACTGTAAATTTAACATAGAAAACAGGTATTTATATATATATATATATCTCTATAATAACAAGCTGTTAAAATTGTAAAGTATAAAACACAAATATTAAATAAATTGGTTTCTGGCAATACTTTTCATTGATAATTTCATAATTTTAACACACTATCCAAAATTAAAAGCATTTACATTTGTATACATAAAGACTTTATTTTTAAGTATGAATATTTAGTCGCATAAATATATTGAATGTATAATTAACTTTTATACATATATTTCTAAAACCTCTTGCTTAATATGGTTTAAAAATTTAATAAAAATATCATATTATGTGCAACTGTGTTAATCAAACATAATGTGGGGGAAAAGTTAATAAATCTAAAAATGGTTAATAAAATTCTGATTGAATTTTTTTTTAAAATAATAAAATATTTCTATATAATTGAAAAAAAACAACCTATTTCTAAAATGATTTGTTATCTAATACACTAAAGGCTTTTTTTTTTTTACTTATGAAAATCATTAACAAGAAACAAGTCTGGGATTTGTAAGATTTGCTTTTTTAATACAGACTAAGCACTGATTATATATGTGTGTGAGAGCTGATGATCTGGGCCAACTGATGAGTGCTGGTTCAGCACAAAATACATATATTGGTGATTATTTATCTTTTTTGCATGTGTGTGGTCATGTGTATCAGTGGTATGAGATAGTGGGGATCGTTGGTGGGTGCTTGAAAGTTTGTGTTCAAATTCCCTAAGCTCCAGGTTTATCAAGAATGTTTGTATTTCAAATATTACATATTAAGATAATGTATATCTTTTACCTAAGATGTATATTTCTAAATAAGTCAAAGATACATTAAAAACTATCTTCTTTAAAAGTTTCAAAGTTTTAATTACTTCAAGACTTGTATTAAAATAATCAATTTTTCTAAGCAAAGTTAAAAGATAGACTAATTACTATAATTATTAAACATTCTAATATTTTACTACAGAATAAATGCATTACATGTGTGTATTACGTTAAAACATTTATTAAAACAATTCAATTTTTTATTTTTATTTTTGCATTTAAAAAAAAAAACCACAAAAGCATTTACTTATTTTCAGTAGCAAAGATCATATAAAAATAAAATAACAAATCAATCTAATTAGAAATCAGAGAGATTGCGATTTATTAGTTAATCAATAGAAGAGAGAAGAAAATCTACAAAAATATTGTTGGAAGTTTCCATTATTTCTTTTAACATTTTAGTGGAATTTATTAAATAAAGTAATATCTAGCAACTTGAAATAGATACGCGCAATTTCATATTAAAATGTAAAGCTTATAGATAAAATGTTTGTTGCTAAAAGACATTTTAACACTTGCCTAATTAAAAACATCTGCAAACTTCTTTAAAAGACAATTTGGAAAATGAAGTCAAAAGGAATTTGCTTTCTTTAATTAATTGCTATGAAAAATAATAGTGTTTTAATATCATTTGCATATATTCTTTACTTGTCATTTAAAATAAACAGTAATAAAAACTTAATATTGGTGCAATATTTTGAAAAATAAACTTTTCAAAATTACATTAAGTTATTTTTTTAAGGCGGATGCTAAATAATTTTTGACAATATTTTTTAAGAAAATTTAAATATTGTCAAATGAAATACATTTTTAGAATATAACTTGCAATTTTTTTTTTTATCCAACCTGTTCCAAAATTTAAAACATGTCTAAAATATAATCTATCACATAATAAATTAAGTAATTACATTTAAAATTCTTATTATTATTTACATGACTTTAAAAAAAAAAAATTCTGTATTAAATTTCTAAAAACTAATATAAATAATCATCCTTATAATAAAATTTAAAATTATAATCTTAATTCAAATGTAACAACATACTATTTTAATATTTCTTCTATAAATCAATGTTAAATGGAAAGCTTTGAAAATAAATTTCCCAATTTGCAACATTCGGGAATATCTTATTTAAATGTCCTGTTTCAAGAAGGAGAAAGAAAATACAATTGGTTCTCTTAATTCTCTCTCTCTCTCTCTTGGGGGGGGGGGGGATGAAATCATGTTTTGCTAATAGAGAAGAAAAATTCTTGTTGTTCAGCATCAAAATTGTTTGATTACTTCACTTTGATTTATTTTTTATGTGTTAAAGTAAATAGATTTTTTAATAGCAAACTTATAATCATTGACAAATACAAATTACTAGAAACATTACAAGTATAAATATATTTAAGTATAGATATAATATTTCTAAATTTTATCAAAAATTAATCAAGAGATCCCCCCTTTTAATTATTTAAGTATAGTATTTTCTATCATACAAGCATATTTATAGATTTGAGTGGATAAAATAGTGATATGGATAGCACCTTGTGCTATATAATTGGATTGCATATTTGAGAATTGTTGCTCTTTATGAGAATAAAAAGTATTTAAATACACATCATCAATAAATTGCAAGTGTTATAAAAAATATTTTACATAAAAGAACATTTTGCAAGATTATTAGTAAGTTGTATGAAAAGCAATGTTTATTAAACAAGATCAAAAAGATTAATGAAATATTACAATAACTTTGTAAATACAAGCTCATAAAAGCAATGTCACACTATATATGACTTGCTTTATTGATTATTACAATAACCTTAAAGAAATGGTGCTTCCCTTTTGTGAATAATTTGGAAAACATAAGATTACATATGGATGGAATAGCAATTAAGATATTGTTATCACAGGATTCTCTTCAGCTTTACTTAAAGATGATGCGTCACCCTCATAAGTTTACATTATATCTGATCTTGGAGCATGTAAATTTTCACTGTGATTTTAGTTGAAGAGAGAAGTTTTATGTGCTCAATTTTTTATAACTTAGCAGATACAATTAAGAATTATAATAATCAAATGTTAAACTTTTCCACTTTGTATCACCTGAACAAAGATAAAATTGATAATATTGTAATATCTCTCTTATAAATCCTGTGAACCAAACATTACATATATTGAAATATGCTCAATAAAAATTCCACTATTTGCAATCATAAAAAAATCCTTATAACATGTAACATCAGTCATTAAGTTACACCTAGTTTTAGTCTTGACATTCCACATATAGTCAAACATCTATCTTATTAAAGTAAAATAGAATTTATTATAAAATTGAAATCAATCTATAAATTAATAATGATTAACAACAATCTGAGATTTAATACTTATAGTAGATGAATAAACTAAATAAAAGAAGAAAAAGCTATTCTGTTTGTGTATATAAGTGTTATTAATTTTATTTACATTATAAATGATTAATACAAATGTGATTTTAATTTTTCTTTCTGTGAGATTTTATTTATCCAGATTCTACAAATGAATTCCTATAAGTGTGAGTCAAATCTCAAACTAATGACTTAACGTGACTCAGAAAAAGGAAAATTGTTTAGATACTAAAGATTCATGTAGATGGGGGTTGTTTCTGAGATTAAGAGTCAAGGAAGAATCACTTAATAAACAAATATGATTTTAATTTTTATATTATATTGGACATTTTATTGTTATTAATGTGTATGTTACACAAACATGTGTTAACTACCATCAATGAGAATTGGATATTAAAATAGTCATGGTTTGGTCTATTTCATTTCAGGATTGAAAATTACCTAGTGACATCCAATATAAAATAATATAACTTGATTGTTAATTGCATTAATTATATTTCCTATAATGCTCATTTAATGATAAAATGATTAACTATCTCTTCATCAAGGAATAATGTTACATTAATAAATTTTTTGTTTTCTATTCTGTTTTCTCTTTCTTTCATTATATTTTCCCTGTTATCTAATTGATACATATTAAAAATAGATCCATAAATAATTTGTATATTTTTTTTAGTTATGATCCTTTCATTATAGAAGTATGAAAAAAAATGCCCAAAAATGACTCATAAAAAAAGGATTCCTGAACATAACTATGTTTTATAGAAAAGACCTTATTATGAAATCCTAGAGATACTAAGCTTTAAAAACATAACCCATATTTGCCTAGGTCTTATGATAAAATACAATTGCTGGATATTTTGGTGGCCTAAAATTGATGAGAGAATTAGAGTCATAAAATTAATTAAATAAAATGTTTCACACTAAACATTTTAAATAAGTTTTGAAGTATTGTCTAAATCTAGAATGCACAAAATTGGGAATTGGGTAGAAAAATAGGCAATGACCAAAAATATAAAAAAAATCAAAGTCAATATCAGAGTTAAAAGTCATAGATACAAAAATGTTATCAAGTTTTGTGAAAGTTTACTCTGAGTGATGGAATATGCACCAGGAAGCAATTTAAGTATCCATATTAGGGAAATTAGAATAAGCAGAGATGTTAAGTTGTATTCATGCATTTCAAGAAAGATATAAATTTAAGACTTTTCAAATCTCTGATGAAACATCTTTATAGGATATAGCTATCAAACCAATAATATTCTGGTTTCATATGCCAGAATAGTATGTCAGAAAGCTATTATGCAAATGAATTGTAACAGAAAGGTAAATCCTTCTAAAAAAATTATGTTATCAGAGATAGTAATTTTTGATGATAGATATCATATAAACCAATTTATAATCTTTGTTGGAAACATGTCTGGGAATAGTAATGTACCAAAATGTGGCAATAAACTCAATGATAAAGTTGAATTTTTATAAAAGTTCCAATGATAATGAACTCATAAGAAAACTGTTTTAATGACATTTGTTAAAGAGAATAGATCCTTAATTAGAACTAATCAACTTCTATACTGAGTGTAGTGTAACTTAGTGAAATTTTGTAAATGAGAATGAGAGCAGAAATAAATAAATGGGATTTACAAAAAAGTCAGTGAGTGCAGATTGCAAAATTGATATAAAGCAAAAAAAGTAAAAATATCCTAATCCTGGATTATTCAATACTAAACCACATAAATTACTTTAGACAATTTTTAAAAAATGAAAAAAAAAACAATGTTATAAAGCACTCCTGAAATAGATTGAAAAAAAAAATGTGGAAATACTTGTGGAAATGTGTCAAAGTAAAGGAAATGAACTGAAGGATTATTAAAAAAGAAAACAATATTTTAAAAAAATGACCCTTGAAAGGGAATAAAATTTCAAATTGAAATATATTAATGGGATCAATAATATGAACCTAAGATACAAAGGAAGAAATTGAAGTTCAGAAAAACAATTAGAAAAGAATAAAATTAAATATAAGATGGTGAATCAAAGTTTAAAAGAAAAATTAAATGATAGATCAGAATCTAAGAAGATAAACCAAGATTTAGTAAACAAAATTTAAAAAATATCAATTGTGATCTAAATTTTAAATGCATGGATTTATAAAGTTGAATAAAAATTGGATAAAAGTTAGTAAAAAAAGATGGAGTAGGTGGAAAAAATAATAGAGATAGCTGAAAAGCAAAATGAAGTTACAATATATAGAAGTGAGTATGTTTAATAATATTAAAAAATAAATATCATAGTTTTATTGTGTTAATACTCTAAGTAAACCTTATTAAACTATAAAAATGTTGTCTTATTAATCATGGAATTGACATTTATGGCAATTTATCAGAATTAATTTAATGAAAAACTAGGACTTTCAGGGTATATATTGTAATGGTCAGTTTGTGGTGTGTTGGAAAATATGTGAACTTTCACTGAGCAATATTTTTGAATTAATGCCATGAATTCTGATGTGTCCTGGTTTTTATGTTGTACCCAAAGGCTATTACATATTCTACCTATAATCCTTAAGAAATTTTCCTGGAAGGTGTCCTAATTCTGGAGACTCATAGTACTTTCCACCATTATGAGCACCTTTATTTAATACAGGTTAGATAAACAAGAAATGTATGGCTTCATTTGTACCAAAGTTAATAAAAGATATTAAGATTTGAAATATAGATATTCTTATACCTGGAACTTAATTGTAAATATAGGAGATTCAAACTCAGACTTTCAAGCAACTTTCAACTACCCACACTATCTCATACCACTGATTCATATAACCACACACATGTGGAAAAGATAAATAATCACCAATATACGTATTTTGTGCACTGATTATATATGTGTGTGGGAGATGATAATCTGGATCAACTGATGAGTGCTGCTTCAGCATGAAATATGTATATTGGTGATTATTTATCTTTTCTATATGTGTGTGATCATGTGTATCAGTAGTATGAGATAGTGTGGATAGTTGAAGGTTGCTTGAAAGCCTGAGTTCAAATCCCTATATTTAAAAGATATTAAATGACTTAATTTTGTATTATAAATCAATCAAATAAATATTTTTATTAAAAAATAAATCAGTTAAATATATTTATTAGCAAGTAAATAAATTAATATATTTCAATAACCTCACAACTAAATGGGTACTTTGATTATTCACATTGGTAGTGCCTATGTTGGATGACTACAATGCTCCCCAACAAATTACAAAACCAAATATTCCAAATTTCTATTTAATGATAAATATATAATTTATGAGGTAATGTCTTTAGTTATTTTACTATGATCTTTTATTCCTAGTATTTAGATGAATTTTATTGTCATAGATGATCTTATTCTTTATCATAATAGTATTGGTTTGTTAGTCCCTTAAGTTTATCACATAGTATATCATTTAGTTTATTAATCATTTTATGTACATATAAATAAGAGTTAGATCCTTAGACAGGGATTTTTGAATCTATGATAAAATATGCATGGAGTTAAAAACCATACATATTTGCAATAATATTAACTTTACCATCAATAATAAAACTATAACTCTTCCTATGTACTTGTTTCTCAGAAAGAGGTAAGATAAGATCTGTGTGAGAAAATACATTTACATAAACCACAACATTTAAATTAAGTCAAGTGGAAGTGACATAGATTCTGATTATCATATTTCTTGAAAAGTATTTGTGCAATTCAAGTACATGCCCAAACAATTATGCTCATAAAATATCATTATCTCAATACACACTATATCATATAGTCAACTAATCATTCCACATCAGACCTTCTCTGAAATATAGGGAATATATTAATAATATAAAAATTGGATATAAATAGCATTAATTTTTGTTTAAAAGAAAGAATATCATATATGCAGCTAAACATTCAAGACAAGAACATATAAAACACAATTGCCAACAGAATCCTTATTTCAAACTTTTTTATTTCTGCTAATAATATTGACAAAATATGAAACTAATTTTAAATATCTTAAATAGAATATCTTTATAAATAAAGAATAGATAAATTCACACATTTGTAATAATTAAGTTACTTTATTATTTTATAACAAAATTTCAGAAAGTTATAGAAAACATTTAATCGTTTAGCATATATAAGGATTAACCTCAAAGAATTATTTAAATTCAGGTCACTTGTGCTGTCTAATAATCTTAATGTTAATCCATTCTTATATATTATTCATTTGTTATGTAAGCTATTATGAGACTCAAGACAAATTCTGATAAATATTACTGATTTAACTAATAAATAATTTATGCTTGTTAACATCATTAGTCATAAATAAACCTGATAATTTCGTCAACTAAGCATAAATTAAAATATTTGAAACCTTAAATATTTTAAATTTAAATTATAAATGTATTGTTACAAAATCATACATAATTTATAAAGCACATTAGAAATTCATGAAATAATAACACACACACACATACACACACACACACACACACACATATATATATATATATATATTCTATACTAGTTCATCTTTTAAACAATCTACATCACAATTATTTTTGTTACAATTTATAAATGATTTATACATAAATAGAAATATTGGTGTAGTGCCCTGTTTTAGTTTAAATTTTAAAAAATTATAATCAAAATCATGAAGTTTCCTTTATTTTTATTTTCAGAGCTCTGATATTTCTTAGGTAATGATAGTGGATTTTTCAACCTTTTACTTTCTTGGAATTAGATATATAATATTTGTGTTAACAATTCTTTTAAATGTAATCATTGTTTTTTAATTTGCTTTTGAGGGTAAAGTATTCCATTGTATTTTTTCTAAGGCGTTTCAAACACATTCCATATAAAATGTGTACCCTTGTCCAACAAAACATTACTAAGTTAGACCATCATTAGTTTCAAAATTTGTGAGGAAGCTAATTTTCACTATATATTTGTTAAAATTATATTTTAACTATGGGGATTTTTGAATGCTAAACCTATTGAATTTTTTATGAAAATTTTAGATCTCTGGATCTATTAAATTCTTCAGAAATGCAGGATTATATTAATTGTTTTTTTAAACAGTCAATATCAATCATAACCCAATATTCATATATAAGTTTATGAATTAACCCATCTTTTGTTATGTGTTTTATAAGCTTCAAAATATTAATTGTATATTATTATTACTATTATTATTTAAATTAATTAAATTTAAGATTACCTCTTATAATATTTCAAAAAATTCTTACCAGACATATATATATTAAATCTAATATTCTCATGGATAAATGATGAATTCAGTATTATTTCTGGTAGCTTCCATGATTCCTCTAGGAGGCCTTAAAGAAACCGAGCAGGGAAAATTCCTAATGTCCACTCTATACGTTCTTGTCATTGCAGCTGTTATTTCTATGTGATTATTCATATAGTATATGAACATGGATGGGATGCTCACCAACATGCATTAGCCAGCGTGGTGAGTTTATTGGCTTTTTACCTCTGAGTTTAAGATCAAGAAACACCATGGTCTTTCTTCTCAGTGTCTGATAAGGCAGAATGAATGTTTGTGTAAATGATAAATATTTTTCCAATACATGTATACAATTATGACAGACAAAAATAAAGCATGGCCCTTATTCCCAGGAGGCTGTAAAGTCACCAACCAAGGCAGTGGTTGGTGGCCGAAGGCGGAGGGTGCTAAGAATCCCCTGATTGTGGACCCAGGCTGCCATTTAATGATGACTTTTTATTTAGATACTTACAACTGCAGATCATTTTCAAGTGAAGGAAGATTGCAAGAATTAGAAGAAGAACTCTCTTATATTAAATGGGACATTGTTGGACTTTGTGAAGTTAGAAGAAAAGGTGAAGAGACAATTGATTTAAAAAGTGGACATATACTCTATTATAAAGGCACAAATATTGGAAATACAAGTGGAGTAGGATTCATTATAAATAAAAAGTGGAAGAACAATATTGTGGAGATTGATGGTGTATCAGACAGAGTGGCAAGATTAGTTATACAACGTAATAGCTGATATCAAATGCAGATAATTCAGATTTATGCCCCAACAAGTTCTCATAGTGATGAAGTAGTAGAAGATTTTTATATGGATGTACAAAAGGCTTTTGATCAGAGTAAACAACATTTTAAAATCGTTATGGGAGACTTTAATGCTAGAATTGGTAAACAAATGAAAGATGAAAGTGCTGTAGGTAATTTTGGTTATGGTAATAGAAATGAGAGAGGACATAGACTTGTGGAGTTTGCAGAAAAAGAAAAACTTTATATTATGAATTCTTTTTTTGAGAAAAATGTTAAAAGGAAATGGACATGGAAGCATCCAAATGAAGGTACAGCAGAATTGGATTATATTTTGACTAATAGAAAATACATATTTCAAGATTGTAATGTTCTTAATAAATTTAACACAGGAAGTGATCATCGATTAGTAAGGTGTAAGATACATGTTAATGTGAAACTAGAGAGACAAAAATTATTAAGAAAAACAATATTTACAGTTGATATTCCTAATCTTCAGAAACATTCTAATGAATTTAAATTAGAACTTAGAAATCAGTTTCAAGTATTAGTAGATTTTGAGCATGATTCAGATTTGAATGAAATTAATATGAAAATAACTGATACACTTTTAAAAACTGCAACAAAGATAGCTGGTAGAAAAAAGCAGCAATTGACCAATAAAATTTCTACCGAGACTAGAGAATTTATGAAGAAAAGAAGGAATATGAAGATATACAAAAATGATGCATTAAAAAGAATTGAATATCTCGAATTTTGTAAAATGGTAAGAGTTGAAAATGATATAAGAAAGTATAATTGTGAACTAGCAAGGAAAGCTGTAGAAGAAAATAAAAGTCTTAAGAATGTAAAACAACATTTTGGTATTAGTAGGAATTTTATATCTGCAATAAGAAAAAAAGATGGAATTGTTACTAAAAAGAGAGATGACATCATAAAATTGGTAGAAGATTTTTATCAAGAATTATATAGTAATAAAGAACAAGTACCTCCTATATCTATTACATCTTCCAAATTGCCCAGAATTTTAAATGAAGAAGTGAGACATGCAATTCAATGTATGAAGAAGGGAAAGGCTCCAGGTAATGATGGAATTATAATTGATATATTAAAAGAAGCAGGTGAAGAAATAGAATTTTTTTTAGCAAAGTTATATACCAAATGTCTAAATGATAAAGATGTACCGGATGATTGGAAGAATGCAGTAATAATATTAATATTTAAAAAAGGTGATAAAGAAGATATTAGAAATTACAGACCTATCAGCCTTTTATCAGTTTTATATAAAATTTTTACCAAGATAATTACAACTCGTCTACAGAGAACATTGGATTTCCACCAACCAAGAGAACAAGCTGGATTTAAAAGTGGTTTTAGTACAGTAGATCATATCCAGGTGTTGAGAGAAGTTATAGAAAGGACAAATGAATATGAGTTGTCATTATGTTTTGGATTTGTAGATTATGAAAAGGCATTTGATTCTATAAACATTTCTTCAGTGATTAAAGCATTGGATCATCAAGGTATAGATCCAGGATATTGTCATATTTTGAAGAATATTTATAAAAATGCAACAGCAACAATTAGATTACATAATGATACTGGGAAAGTCAACATTGAGAAAGGTGTAAGACAAGGTGACTCCATATCTCCAAAACGTTTTACAGCAGTGCTGCAAGAAGTATTTTGTGGATTAAAATGGGAAACTAAAGGAGTGAAAGTAAATGGAGATTATATAAGTCATTTAGATTTCACAGATGATGTAGTTGTTTTTGCAAATAATGCTTCAGAGCTGCAGGATATGTTTCAGGAATTATCAGATGAAAGTAAGAAAGTAGGACTAAAGATAAATGTTAAAAAGACTAAAGTAATGTTTAATCGATTTGTTCAAAATATGAAAATAAAGATTGATTATGATGAATTAGAAGAAGTTAACAGTTACAAATACCTTGGTCAGATTATTAATACAGATGGAAACATAATGGAAGAAATTAATCATAGAATTAAACTTGGTTGGAGTGCTTTTAGTAGAAATAACTTGATACTGAAAGGAAATATGCCTATGTGTTTGAAAAGGAAGGTTTTTAACAAATGTGTTTTACCAGTTCTTACTTATGGATCTGAGACTTGGACACTTAATAGAAGAGCAATACAGAGACTTCAGACCACTCAAAGAAGTATGGAGAGATGTATGTTGGGAGTAACACAAAGAGATCGAAAATGCAATGTATAGGTAAGAGAATAAACAGGTGTTACTAACCTCATTGAAAAAATTAAAAGATTGAAGTGGAGTTGGGCTGGTCATATTGCTAGAAGAGATGATACTAGATGGACAATTGAAATTTTAAACTGGATTCCAAGAGATTGTAAAAGACCCAGAAAGAGACCACATGTGAGATGGATGGATGAAATAAGAAAGTGTGCAGGGGTGATGTGGAGGAGAGAAACTGAAGATCGGAGAAGATGGATTAAACTTGGAGAGACCTTCATTCTGCAGTGGATTGATAATGGTTGATAATGATGATATATATATATATATATATATATATATATATATATATATATATATATATATATATATATATATAAAAAAAAAAAATAAAAAAAAGAATAAATAACTATTATGTATATCTACACCCTTATACATATATTTAACATAGAGTATATAATGTGAGTTATTTTCTTTTTAAAATGCATGCTTTACTATTACACTTAAAAATCTTAACCCTCCTTTGCTTTGCCTAATCTATCATTGAAGACTAAAGGCCCTATACTGTAATAAATCATCTTATCTCTACCTGTTTTAAAGTGGCCGATAGATATAATCACCTGGCATGATTATATTATTTCATATTCACACAAATCAAGCTTAAAATAATTATTAAATAAATAAAATAATAATTAACAAATAATAGAAATAATTTAACATCTTTATAATATTAATATGCTAAGTAAATACTAGTAATACTTTTTAATAATATTTTTCTATATACTATTATTCTTCTGCCTAGATTATTTTCATGTTCTTCACTTAATTTCTCAAGCTTTGATGAAAGAAACATTCAACAAAGTTCTCCCAAGGCTCACATGTATTTAAAACTACACAGATCTCTCCAGTATTTTAAAAAGGCAACACAAATTTTTGACTGGCTTTTCTCTACTATGTATTATTATCTTTCTACATCTTGCCATCAAATGTTACATCAGATTCTCTCTATAGGTTGTATGCATCCACTTATTCTCTAGTAAGCCATCTTTTTGAGGTTTATTTATTCTTTTGCCATATCCTTTTAATCATTACCTTTTCTTGCCTCTATAGTTTTTATAATATTGTATTTTTCTATTATGGATGCTAAATATTATTTTTTTTATTATAATTTCTCTAAATTTTAGAAAATATTTAATTCTTATAACACCTTACGTTTTATTTCATCATCAATGTTTATATCATCTTGGTAATAGAATCATTCTCAAGACTAATTGTATCTTTATCTTTTGACTCATCTTTATAATTGTTTATAACATTTCCATTCATATTTGTGTCAATGGTATACTTCTTTAGTTCATCTTCACCACAATCTTTTACATTAATCTTAGCCCTTTTTGTCAAACTTTTCTTTGTTTAAATAATTATTCCTAATAAAGACATTCATGTTATTTACCTATGACTTTAACATCCACACTATCATTATTCATGAGTTTTATCTTCATACTAAGTTGATTTGTGTCATCAACATCACTATCTGCTTTAATTATGCTTTCCATATTTATTTTATTTTCTTCATTATGCTCTATATTAAAATTTACCTCTAGCATAATTGTAAAAGTTCATAAACAATGTTATATAATGCTTTCTGGAAAGTATTTGCAATATTATTGATCTCTTTCACACTAAAATTTTTTTTATATCAAGTTTTGTTATTACATTAAACTGAGCTTTATCTAATCTTCCACTTATTATAGCTACTTTTAATGCTTCCTCTTTAGGTTTTTAAATATTGTTCTTACTATTCACTTCCTATTTTCATTTATAAGATTGAGCTTAATCTCAACTTTAGAATCTTCTATTATCTCATATGGTGAAATTTTTTTCACATCCATGTTCAGTTTCATAGATACTTGAATTTATATCTTTTAAATCATCTACTTTAAGTTCTTCTATTGTGCTCTAATTTATCTTCCATTCTTTCAAAAACTTGTTCTATTTTACTCAATAATCTATTTTTCATTCTCTTTTCATTTTTGTTCATTTTACTTTCCAATTTAATTTCCATTTTTTAAAATAGTTATTCCATTTTATTCAACAATCTATCTTCCAGGGTAAATATTTAATCTTATTTCTTTTCTTGAGTATCTTTTTCTGAAACAATCTTCTGATATTTTGTTTTCTTTATTATTGTGCTTGGTTCTTTGAATGTCATTTTGGATTTTCTTTTCCTAAATAAATAATATTTATGCTTCTGACTTATATTTTCTTGTTCCATGCTATTACATTTAGATTCCCCATCTAACCTCTTATACCAATGTTATTTAAATAATAATTTATTTTAAAGGGTTCTTTCTTAGATCAGTCCATTAACTTCACAGAGCATCTCCATGCTTTTTTTAAATTTCTGTACAATTTTATATCTGTCTCCCTCTACTATATGTTAATTTAAATATCCATAATTATTAAGAAATAAATAGAACAACATAATTGAATAAACAATGAGGATTGCCAATTCCTCTACAAGCTTTATGATAAATGTTTAGCCAGAGCCAGCACTTAAAATATCTCTGTCATGAACCCCTTCCCAAACCTCTGATTATGTTTTTATGCTTTGGTACTCCTCAGAGAGGTATCAGTCTAGGTTCAGACCCTAGATCTAAAAATGCCAACCCAAAGCCAAGCACTTATTTAAAAGTTATCTATTGAGTGGAAAATCTCTGCCACAAGTCTTATGAAATTTTATATTGCTAAGACTACTACTCTATGGTATGGCTGAAGATCTATCAGCCCCATATAGCTATTTGAGTTGGATAGCTGGGTTTGAAAACATGTAGATGTCTGAAAATTTCAGATTTTCCACTCAATAGATACCTTTTAAATAAGTGCTTGGCTTTGGGTTGGCATTTTTAGATCTAGTGTCTGAACCTAGCCTGACACCTCTCTGGGAAGTGCCAAAGCATAAAACCATGGTCAGAGGTTTGGGAAGGGGTTTCTGACAGTGATATTTTAAGTGCTGGCTCTGACTAAGCATTTATCATAAAGCTTGTAGAGGAATTGGAAATCCTCATTGTTTATAACTTACAAGCTTAAGAGATAGGGTCATGTGATCTATGACACTTATTTTAAATAATTGAATAGTTTCATGACTATAAAGTCACTTACATTGATAGCACTAATGTCAAAAGAAATGAACTGACAAATAAGATGAGTGATTACAATGCACCTTGACAAACTACAAAGCCAATTATCATGAATATCTATTTGATTACAAAATAAAATAAAAGAAAGATGAGTGATTACAATGCACCTTGACAAACTACAAAGCCAATTATCATGAATATCTATTTGATTACAAAATAAAATAAAAGACTACTCTTTCTATCTTGTTATTGGTGACTTCACATCTAGCATTTAGGTGAATTTCATTGTCATAGATTAGACTATTCTGTATTTTGATAGTAATTGCTTATTAGCTCCATAATCTCTATTTTATAATATTATTATTTAAGTATATCACATGAATATGAATATATATGATATCAGTCAATCCATTATTTACTTCATGTATCTTGAAATAAGAGTTAGATCTTTAGACAAAGATTTAAAATCCATGATCTAGTATTCATGGAATTGTGAACAGTCAGACAGAACATTTTGTAGTATTATATGTATTATATGCAAACAACTACTAGTGAAAAGAGCTATGAATATGGGAACATAGAATTCCTGAAAGTGCTTAGCTTATCAATTGTTATGTATAGCTCCGTTAACTGTGTATAAAATGCAACCTTAGTATTATAACTTGGTTATATTATTCACTCAATTCTCTGTAAAGAGGTAAAGATGAGATGTGCAAAAGAAAACATTTATATAAATCACATTTAAATTATGATCAAGTGAATGTAACTTGGATTCTTGTCATTAGTAGGTTATAACTGCAATATGCACTTCTTAATAAATTATTCTGAAATTCAAATGCATATATAAATAATGATGCTCATAAAATATCATATCAATAAACATTATAATATATAGTGAATAAATCATCATACACCAGACTCCCTCTGTAAGTTATGGAATATATTAATAATATAAGCACTGTCCATGCATATCATTAATTTCAGCATAAGAGCAGAAATATCACATCTACTGTTAGATTCTCAACACAGAGCAATATAAAACATAATTACTATTAGAATTCTTATTTCAAAATTTTAATAATCTAAGGTATTCATGTTTGTCATTAATACTGACTAAATATGAAAATTATATTAAATATGCACATATTTCAAATTCAACATTTCTATAAATAAATAAAGATAAATCCACACATTTAAATTGCTTAAATTATATTATTATTTTATTATAAAATTTTAGAAAGTTATATAAGACACTTAACCATTTAACATATATAAAGATGAACTTCAAAAAGTTATTTAAATTCACATCATTTATGCTGCTTAGCACACTTAGTTCATTTGTTCTTTCGTGAATTTATATAAGGTTAATAAAGCACTTTAAGATAAACCTAATTCTGATCAATGTCATTAATTTAATTAATAAATAATTTCTTCTTTTAATAGCGTTATTCAATAATAAATCTACATACCAATTTCATTATCTTCATAAATTAAAATATTTGAAACTTTAAATATTTAAAAAATAAATTATTAACTTGTTATCACAAAGACATACATAATTTATAAAATACATTTAGAATTGCATAAAATAACAATAATTAATATATAAAATATTTTTTATATTGAGCTTATGCTACAGTTTTTTATTACAATTTATGAATGACTTACATACAAATGAGAATATTGGTATAGTGTCCAGTTTTAGTTTAAATATAAACAAATTATAACTAAAATTATAAACATCATTAATTTTCAGAATTCTGATAAACATTCCCTACGTGTTATAGCAGTTCCTTGTTTTTTTTTTAAAGTTGCTGTTGATGTTTGAGGTGTCCATTGGATTTTTGCTAAGGTGTTTTACAGACATTTTATATGAAGTTGGTATCTTGTCCAAGAAGAAACTTCTATGTTAGCTTACCATTGGTTTTAAAATTCGCAAAGAAGCTAATTTTACTCAAAGCATTTGTTAAAATTATACTTTAGCTATGGTAATTTTAGAATGCTAAATCTATTGCTTTTTTTATGTGATTTTAGAATGCTGAATCTATTGATTCCTCAGAGATGTAGATTTATATTACTTGTTCTTTTAAAATAATGTTAATCCTAACAGAATATTTACATGTAGATTAGAAATTAATCTGCCCTTTGTAACGTATTTTATAAGCTTTAGAACATTCATTATTATTATTATTATTATTATTATTATTATTATTATTATTATTATTATTATTATTATTATTATTATTATTATTATTATTATTATTATAATAATAATAATAATAATAATAATAATAATAATAATAATAATAATAATAATAATAATAATAATAATAATAATAATAATAATAATAATAATAATAATAATAATAATAATAATAATAATAATAATAATAATAATAATAAAAACTTAAAATTACCTCATGTAATATTTCATGAAATTCCTACCAAACATATTTATAAATAATTTTTTGTATTACGCATATGAATAAATAGTAATTATTATGTATGCACCTACACACATACATATACATAGCATAGCTTATATGTATTGGTAAATGTTAAGAAATATTTCCTTTTTAAAATGCATGTTTTACTATTGTATTTAAATAACTTTAACCTTCCCTTGTTTTATCTAGTCTGTCTTTGGAGAGTGAATATCTTACAATGTATTAAACTCTCTTATCTCTATCTGTTTTGAAGTGGTTAATGGATATAATCACCTGATATGATTACATCATCTCAATATATCATTTCATTATGTATATTATAACAGATTAAAAAATATTGCTGAAGGAACATGAAGCTAAATGTTTACACTTTAATGGATCATTATTACTATAGATGGAATGCCACATACTGCCAATCATTCTATTTTTATAAGGTTATATCTTTTATCTAATTCTAAATATTTTTTAAATGTTCATTCAACTACTATAAAAATTAATCAGTAGCTGAATAATTTCCAAAACTTATGACTTAATTAGTCTAATGGTCTGAGCAATGTTTTATAACTTCGCCATATGTTTAAATATTGTATTTTTCATACTATATCACATTTTATAACTTACATTATTTTTTAAAATTAGAAAAAAGTCATTCATGAATTGAAGAGTTGTGTTGTTTTTAATACATTTTTACACTTTGTTTCAAATCCTTTAAATATTCACACACCCAATATTTTTATTATATTTTTAATCCATTGCATCATTTGTTGCTCTAATCTCCATGCCCTTTTCAACTTGGCTAAATCTGTCACTGCTAAACTGTATATCTTTAATATTTTTCTTTGTATAATATAGTTTATATAATGATAGTGATCACTATAATACATATATAAATCTATAAATTTGTAAAAATCTTAAAATTAGTATATATGTATGCATAATTTATATTATTAGGTGATGTTACATGTATTCATTTATTATTAAAAGTTATTTTACTGAGAAAAAATAAGACATTCACATGCAAAGTAGCAGGTGTTCTTATTATAATATGAAAATCTTCAAAGTTTTCTAGTCTCATGTGCTTTATGAAAGTCATCTAATGAACATATTTTATATTAAATAAAATAATTGCTTGTTGCTGCTACAATATATAGTTAAGATTAAGAATTATAATCACAAGCTTATAAATAACTGGTTGATTATATTTAAAATTACAATCAGTATGCATTGGGAATAAAGGTAGTGCTCATGTTTCATAACAATGATTATAACCATCATTAAATAGATTGTGCAGGTGAACAAACATCAGTCTGTATTATTAACCAAAAAAATAATATATCTGCATAGATTAAAACCTACTGCCATGTTGCTTTTAACACAGATTTATAACATTATTTCTATTCTAATAATTGTTGAGTTTATTTCTGAAGGTGACATGTTTTCAATGCTGATTCAGATGTTATTTATGACACACTTCTTTTATACTACATATCTTTGTATATTGTGCAATTAATTATGCTAATAGTCTCATCTGGTACATATTACTAGCAAATTAATGTTGTAAGCATAGGGAGAAAAAATTATAGCCTATATTGTTTACTTTTTAATCAGGAAGCATAAAATTACTTTTGTCAAAATAATATTATAGTCACGTAATAATTTCTATAAAATATTCAGATGCTTTTAATAAACTTAATTATTTTAATATCTGAAATATCTTTTTGTTTACCCTGCAATAATATAAAATTATAGAATGAAATAAACATTCAGCAGTCACACGAATTCTAGAACACCATTAGAGATTCTTATTTCTCTAAGCATATTATATATTACCCACCACTGTAACATAAGTACTTCTCCCCAGTTTTTAATTTTTTCTGGGTAAGATCTTTTTTGTCTTAAATAGCATGCCAGACATAAAAAAAGGCTGTAAATTTTCTTTCTCAACTTTATGTATTATTTGATTAGATTTAACACATTTTTATAGGTACAATTTTAAAAAGGGTAAAAAATAAAGAAGTTCTTGAAAAAAATTTTTTTTAAATAATAAGAATGTGTCAAATAAGTGTAAATAAAAGATATTTGGAATTACAGATTTAAGAAATATTTACTAAGTTGTCACAAATCATCTATAGAGACTGTGAGTTCAAGCTAACCAAACAAAAGTTGAATTTAAAAATAGTTATATTGTAGTATATAATAAATACTAATTGCAATTTTATATTAGATTTGAAGATTATAAAATATCTATCTATCTATATATATATATATATATATATATATATTTATTTTATAAGTACCTCTGCTACAATTAAAACTTAACATGTTATATTACAACATAAACTCCAGATAAAGTTAAAATTTAAAAAGTATTTATTAAAATGCAATAACAATGACTTTAAAAAGTATTATACTAATGATGATATTAAAATGATTAATATTAACAAAGATGGGTGGACGGATGATTTTATCTCGGAGAGAAAAACAAGTGCTTATTAAATTGGTTTGGGTTTTTTAGATGAGTACTTGTGAATCAATAATGCTTCATAGTTTCAGAAATATTGTAAGAGAATCTGTATATATAATAAAGCTAAAAATATAAATATTAAACAAGACTAAAATATCTGTTCATATAAAAAAAAATACAAATTATTAATAATAAATTAGAAAAAATAAAAAACTATAAATTTACTGGATAAATAATTATTAGAAATTAAATATAATGGGGAAAATTAATAAAAGAATTAAGCTTGAATGGAGTACTTTGGGTTTACATGATTTAATAATAAAAAGGGATATGTTTATGTGCCCCAAAAGAAAAAAAGTAATATATGTATTTTAATAATCTGAGAATTTATAGAAATAGTGCAAAGACTATATATGGGTTCATAAATGTATAAAAAAAAATTCAAAAAAAATATTAAAAATGAAATACATGAATGAGATAATAAACAATACTAGTGATATAAATAAAAAAAAGAATTGAGAGACTAAAATGACACTGGCTGGATATGTTTTGAGAATAAAGAATAATGCATTAAAAATCCAATAACGAGGTCAAAACATTATAATAGACCTATAAAAACATTATGAATGAAACAGATGAATAAAATAAGAATTATTTCTGGAATTATTTGAAAAAGTTGTGGTTCAAGAAAACTAAACTAAAATTTGAAAGAATTTTCATCCAATAGCAAATAAAGGTTGAATGATGATGATAATCCTCGAATTTATATATATATACTTCACAGAAATAAATATTTTCTATTTTTATTTGGGGAAAAAAAGTGACAAACAATAAAAATGAACTGCAAGTGGGTTTTCAAATTTGATCTCCAATGTTAAAAATGGTTTTTTTTAAAAAAATCAATTTGAAAAGTGGGAATTTCAAAATAATTCAATTTACTATATAGTATTTTCTTTTTCCCAAAGTAAAAAGATGTTTCAGGAAGATTTGAAAGCCAATGACATTGTGGTTCCAGCTTTTAAAATAAGTGCCTTTTAAAAAGAAAATAGAAATGCCTTTTAACATTACATTGGTAGTTAACCTTTTAAATCTTTTAAATAATGCCAATATTGACAATATATCAGAACTGTAATATTTTATTGATAGAATTAAAAATATTTATAATAACATATGATCAGATGAAGACTTCTATAAAAGTAAATCTTGTGTACATATGTAAACTTAAAAAATAAAAAGATGCAAAATATCATCTATAAATTTAACCATAGTTTGATTATGATATTAAAAAAATAGGGCAAATGAATTGAAATTAATGCAATTCTTCTTAGATTACATAATAATTATAAATACCCATCTCAAATATGTCAAGATACTAAATCTTTTAATTATCATTTTTCAGGGGCTGCCAATAAATCTTGAAAAGAATATGGCTGGCTAGAAGATGTCATATTTAGTAATTTTTTTTATTATTTAATATTATTCTAAAAATACAAACAATACAAATGCAATAAACAAAATAAAAACCATGAGGAAACAAAGAACAAATGTGGATTATTCATATTGGTGAACAGAAATTCTTAATAGTCTGCAACCATGTCACGAATGCATATTCTTCTTTGTGCTGTCACTGACACATAAATTTTGCTAAATAGGAATCCATGTGTTGTCATACAGTTTTCTGGTGCATGTTCTTTTGTTAATGGAAGATCCCAAATTTTAATCATTTTGGTAAAATGCCACAAAAACAAAAAATACACTGATAATATTATGCTAAACATAAAAAAGTCATGATAATGTTCACAATGTGTTAATGTTTCTACATTATAATATATATATATATATATATATATATATATATATATATATATTATAATGTATATGTGTGTGTGTGTGTGTGTCATATTATTATTATTTGCAGGATATTTCATTTAGTGAAATAGCTAAATGCTGACATTTCAGTACAATATCAAGTATCTTTCTTGGAGCATTCTCTTTCTCAAATCATAAGAATCCGTATGAGATTTAAAATCATTTTTATCATTTTTTTCCTTCTCCTCATATTTAAATTCTATTGACTGAGAAGTTTTAAATTTTCTTTTCTTTTCCAATAGCTTTTTCCAAATATTGTTAATCTTCTTTAATTCACACCTTTCATTTATGCTCTTGAGCCTTTTAAAAATCTCTATAGCTTCTCTTAGCAATCTCTGGTCATATTGTTCAATTTTTGCTAAAATATTTGTTTTTTTTCAAAATTGATATCATGATTAGTTAATTTTATATAAGAATATATAACTGATGAATTGGATTTTTCTCTGACTGCCAGAAAGTGTTCTTCCTTTCTAATATTTATTTTATGATTAGTCTGTCCAATATTTATATGTGAACAGACCCTATATGGAATTTCCTATACACCATGACACTCCAAAGAAATTTTATCTTTAGGAAGTGGAAATATTTCACTATTTTTTTTAAAAGTAGTGTAAACTGTGTGTACATTATTATTCTTTAAAAGGTTACCAATTTTATCAGTTATATATTGTGCCTTTTCTAAAGGACAGAATTAGTTCATCACAGCAAATTACTAAAAAATTTTAAATTTAGAATATGTTCTCTTTGTGTAATAGTTATATTGTATTGATAATATCTTAAAAGTACAATTTAAAGCTAAATAAAAATATGTAATGCCTAAAATTATAATGAATAACCTTAAAACAGTTAAACAAAGCTAAAAATACTAATTACATATGGTTGGAAAAGCTGGCCATAATAAATAACGCAGCAATAAATGTTTAAAATATGTTTAAAAAGTTGAATTTTAATAGTTAAAACTTGTAATTAAATAAATGCTATATTTAAAAGTATAAATTATATTTAATAATTATAATTAATATTATATATTCTAAAAGTAAGCTTTATGGTAGGAAAAGTTATATTTAATTCTATATTTTCCAAATTATTATTCCAAATTTTATATTATTATATTATTTATTTAATATAATAATTGTTGCAATTTATCATTTAATTTTCAGACAGAAATTTGGATACAATCTGTCTCAGTTATAAATCATGTGACCTGTATAATATAGTCATGCACACATGCTTGCTAGTATTTGTATTAACAAAGTTCAAAATATTTTAAAAATTGCATTATAGAATTGGATATATTTAGTTACCTATCACAAAAGCAAATATTAAATCAGTCATTATAACATGTTTTAAATAGTATTATAAAACGAATACAGCTAATAAAAATTAAATATTTTGTTTTAAAATAAAATAGATAAATTAAATATAAAAGGTGGGATAAATTTATTAAATATTGTTTTTAAAAGTCATTTTAAAATGTTTAATTAATTTTAGTAAAGTATAATAATTGATTTAAGATTAATATTTTTAGTAATATTTTTAAATAATAGTGAGTCATATTTTATTTTGTAAATTTAATTGTATAATACTGTAGTAATATGCAAATTAAGTATCAGATGAAAAGCAAAAATCCACCAATAGGATGAGGTATTTTGTAGGGTATAAATACTGTTGCATGGTTGATTCTAGGGTGTGATAGTAATTTTCTAAAGTTATACTTTTTTTAAAATTTTTTATTTTAGTCAATTTTAGTGCTCTCATATAATATATTTTGCAAACTAATAGGATATTAATTTTTAAGTATTTGCAAAGAGAGCATAGTATAAATAAATTTTAATAAGTTTTATTAAAAGGATGCATTGCTAAATTAAAGTTCCCTTTACCAGGATTATTCGTCAAAACTTAATACAACTTTGCAGTAAAAATATGAAAATGCCAATAAGTGATACATACTTAATTACGAAAATTTTAAAAGTAAGAATGATAATTGTTAATATAATATTAATGGTATTAACCAAGAGAACAATTTTAATAAACAAAGAATTATTTTGGACATTATGCAGAAAGCTTAACAGAAAAGCTATTTGTAAATTTAAAAGTGAACAATGCATTTTATAATAGTGAGATAGTCATATTCAAGACCGACTAGTAATACGATAAATTTATAATAATTTTTATGGAAAAATAATGCTATGGAGATAAATGTTTTATCATTTTTGAAGAAAAACATTGTGAATATTTAAAGAAAAACTATCATAAGTCAAACTAAGGAAAGTATTTTTTTAAGAAAAAAGTGTATGTAATAAAACCTAACTTATATAAGGTTATATGCGTTCGTAAGAATTTATTTAAAAAACTGATAATTTAAACAATAATGGAAACAGCTATAATTGGATAATAAATAATAAATTATCCTGAAGAATAAACCTATAAAGAAATGGATTATAAACCAGCAATTACTGAATTTATGGAGATATAAATATTTAAAATTGTGCAAAAAGTTTATTCAGATTGTCTGTAGTCAAGTTACCAGGATATGATGCATCACTAAGCCGATAAAGATTCCTATGGAACAGAAGCTTTGAGATATTATTTTTCAATATTATAGTTTTATTATTATTTTAATAATCATTGTTCTGGACAATAAAAGCTATAAACTATTATTCTATAAAATTTTCCAGAACAGATTGATGATTATTTTTATTAATTTTCCAAGATTTTTAGACATCAATTATTATTATTTTTATTTATTATTCATTTTTAAACTTCGCTTATCACACAGGAAGGAGTTTACAATGCATGTGCCAAATTCGGGGAAGTTGTTCATTGTCAAGCAGGAAAACTTAGCAACGGTTGGGGGTTTTAAATGCTCTTAGGAGAACTTTAAAAAAAAACTCTCGAGGAAAATAAAAAACATTTGAACTTTATAAAGAACATTCATCAATTGAAGATATACATGATTATTGTCTTGATTTATTTTATTAACGTTCTTTTTTAAGTGTAATATTATTTTAATTAGAAGAGTAGAAACATGAATATTAATTTAGTACTAATGATATTATAGTTTTATAGTAAATAGTTTGATAATTTAAATAAGTTAACATTTTTAAGTGTGGAAGTATGGATGTATATCATATATGCAATGTTTTATTTTAATTGATGGACATGAAGATGTCATAAGTGATTACAAGTTGATATCACTTAGGTAATAGTTGTGAATATTGATATATTTTATGATGTATTTTTTTTTCTTTTGCAGATTATCAATGAATTATATTATATTGAAGTATAAATGTTAAGTTGTATGTGAATGCACTGGTACAACACATTTAAATTATAAGATTAGGATTTATTTATTCTAGGAATATGCATACTTTAATTTCATATTATTAATATAACATAACATGATGATGAATAGTTATATGATTCTTTTACAAAAAACTTTAATATTATTAGATATTTAAAGTATAGATAATGATTATTTTGTATGTGTTTAAGAATATAGGATAGGAAAGTAAAGCAAACTTTTCTTGTAGATTAGTGAGATCTTTCTAATTACAATTGAATTTTGTTTATTATTTTAAATATGTGAGTTAGTTTCATTTGTCGGTGTAAGATTTGATAAATCTATTAGGAAATGTTGATAAGATAGTGACTTGGGAGTAATCTGGAGAACATGAAACCAAAGAGATGATATTAATGTAGGATGTATTATGGGAATAGGAATAACATTTTGTAATCTTATTAAGTATACAGTACAGTAAACAATGCCCTGTAGCTGGTATATTTATTTGTGGGCAGTGTCTATTTTATTTGAATACTGATGTTTTATAAAGCTGAAATAATAGCTTAACATCATTGTTGGTAGTGGAGGTCATTAGACAAATGGGTCATGTCTCTATTTTTATAGATACACTGTGCCATGGTGTTTTTATCTAATATGTACTATGAGTAAGACTCTAGTTTTCTTCCCTAGGCCTACACATCTATTTGCTATCTCGATTTTCCAAAGTAACTACATCGAACAGTATTGTAATTTTGAAAAGAAATAATAAATAATTTAGAATTTAAGAAATGTTATTGAATGAATAAGATAAGTTCATTTACTTATAAGGAGGAGTAGAGTTTATGCAAGTTGGAATTGAAAATCCAACAGAACCAAATGGTAAAGAATCATAGAATATGTTCTATATATTTTGGAAATAAAATAAATTTCAGGAATAAAATAAATAAAGCAAAGTTGCTCTGAAATGTTAAATAATTTCAAATATTTTATTTTATTTTATGAGTATTGCATATTTTTAAGATATAATGTTATAAAGCAAAACAATATAAAATAAGCATAGGTACAATTTTGTATTTATTTAAATAATAAGGAATACATCAATAATTGCAGCTATTCTGTATTAAAGTAATATTAAGTAGGATATATTGTGTTTAATAATCATAGTATAGTTAACAACGATGTCCACATATTGTATTAATAAATTAACAGTAGATATTTTATGTATAGTATTCATAACATTGAAAAATTGGAAATTATTTAGTAAAAAGATCCATACTTGATATTGTTATTTTTTGTGTTTTCCATTCTATGCTTCAATGTATGTTTTAAAAGGAAGCATATTGTAATAATATTTAAAGATGTAATATATTAGAATAAATAGTAAAAAATATAATTTCATCGTAAAATTTGATAACAAAGAGATATAAAAATTGCATTATTATAATTATTTTTTTAAGTCAGAGTGAAGACTTAAATAGATTCTCTATTGTTTTTAGTAATTACAATTAATAAGAGATGTATAATGGTGCAAGTTTAGTATACCAATTGTAAATAGTGTAAATATCTTGTTGTTTTATTTTATTTGTTATAATAAAACTTTGTTAAATTTGTTTTTTTTAAATTTGTGTGTTCAGATTATTTTCTTCCCATTGAAATGCATAATACACACAGAATATTTGAATCAAACATAACATTTTGCACAGAAATAAATAAAGTATTATTTTTAAGAATTCTAATATTTTCTTGGAATTTATTTATTTAAGAAATTACATTTTACATTATCTTTATGGTCATAAATTGATTATTATAATAGTACATCGAATTATAAATGCTATCCGTTGCCACACATATATTTTTCAGATTATAAGATGCTACCACATATTTATTACATTATTATATGAAAGATAAAAGATTATATTGTATTATTTCCTTATTATTATTATGGCGAATAAAAATTATAGTGAAGAGGAAAAGATATATAAAATTAGTTCATACAATGAAGAATATTATTATTATTATTATTATTATTATTATTATTATTATTATTATTATTATTATTATTATTATTATTATTATTATTATTATTATTATTATTATTATTATTATTATTATTATTATTATTATTATTATTATTATTATTATTATTATTATTATTATTATTATTATTATTATTATTATTATTATTATTATTATTATTATTATTATTATTATTAGTTAGGTGTGGTAAAGTATGACATTAAATCCCTTATCATACTTTACTACAGTGATTTTGATTAACTTAAAGTAGTTTTATGAACCTGAGATTTTATTGAGCTAAATTATTATAGATAAAAGAATTAAGATTTAATTATTAGTTTAATCTTAATGACTAGTTATTATTAAAGTCATAAGAATGCTATAAGTTTATTTATTTGAGATAGTAATAGGCGGAATACTGTTCTTACGCCATTGAGGTAATATCCTGTAGGATATTGGCTCAATGTAATCTTTCTTGTTATCTGTATCTCACTTCCAAGTCTCATGATTTAATAAATATTTATTTATTTTATAAACTGAACCTTATTATTAATTTTATTAATTTGAGCTAGTAGAATGTTTTAATATTAATGCAGAATATTTTATTTATCAATTATTTGCATTTAACCGAGCATAATTGTTAACTGAGCAACCCATCTTACTTAATAATATATTGCCCGGAAGTGAGACCACACATGGATAAGACTAGAATATACATATATTTAGGTATATATATTGTACCAGGTGCATTTGTAAGATGATCCAGCATACTCTATTTGCTAGATTTAACTGGGTTTAAACCTTATTTATCATAATTTTATAATTTTATATTGTCAATGTCACATAAATGGACTGATCCTTTGAGCAGAGGAGAGAATACCATCGATAGCAGAGCTATCAACAATACCCATGACCAGACCGAGCTATGCAACACATAACACGATCACATTTCCAGACTATGGCCCACCAAGACTGCTAGATTCAAACCCCTACTATCCAACCACTTTATTTGTCTTGAGATAAACCTCAGGTGCCAGCTAGTTATGAGAACTAACATGTTTGGACAGTAGGCCCATAATTGATCACTCAAAATATCCCATGACTAGCTCAATCAAAAGAATAATCTAACACGTTATTTCTTTAATTAGTGGTAAAGAATTGACCAATAAATATTACATTTCAAGATAATTTATTTAAACTAAACATTTATTATTTTGATTTTAAATACTTTTATAAGAACTTAATTAAATTAGACAATGGTAATTACATATAATAACTACACACACACACTCTCTCTGAATTCATATAATAAAATATAACACAAGCATTAAATAATACATGGCATTTAATAAACACATGAAATCAATATAAAATATCATAAAGCACTCACATACATGACATTTCAAAACACGCACATCAATAGTTCTTTATGCATGCTATAGAGTTCATTTATTAACTGACTCTGGGAGGCTTCAAATTATTGCAATGGCTACATTAATTATAAATGGAAATAAGAAAATGTTATTTGTTACCTAGGATTTTAGAATGTGGATACTTCTTGCTGTTGCTGCGAACATTATTTTCATTAGGATTTTGTCTTTTTGTTGGTTGCTGCTTCACATAAAAATCTTTCTAACCGGTTGGATTTGAGGTTTTTGTGGGGGGGTTAATGCTTAGTATTCCATGACATTCTTTAAGACAGTTAAATATTTCCAACAATTTTTCAAGTTGTTAAGCAGGCATCACTTTTACCAGGCAAATTGCTGTTTCATCGGACTCAGGCTTGGAGAAAAGTCATATGAATCCAGTGGCTGTTAGCACTGCATGGCCTTTATTAACAAATGCATGAGAAGACTGACTGAGAACTGATTGAGTAACTTATTGAATGAACTCACTGATTGGGAACTCAACTCTGAACTGAACTCACTGATAGATTGTGATCTCACTGATTGATGAAAATCCAGACTATTTCTGTGGTGACCTGTTGTCATGTTGGTAATTGGTTTTTATGTCTGCCAGCTATATTTGTTGTTATTCCTCCATTGTTTTTAAATACATTTCTTAGATAAGCTTTTGATTATGTGTTTTCACTTGGTAACCATTGCAAATTTGTTGTTTTGTGGATTTTTAAATTCATAACCATTGCAAATTCTGTTTACATATTTTATGATTATACAATATTTTTTAACTTTCATTTATTTCTTATTATTAACCATACACATATTTTGCTATGTTTGCAATCACTATTAACACACATATATATTTGCATTTCTTTAAATTATGGGAAAAAACTTTTTTTTCTTTAATTTGAATGACAAAAGATATTTTTAATTTGCATAAAAGATTAAGCTTTTAGTTTTAAGTTATATTTTCGATCCCCTTCCAATTAATTAATTATAACTTTTATTTCAAACTACTAATAACAGAAAAAAAACCTTTTAGACTTTTATTCTGACTATTTTCTTTTATCAAACTGTATTTTATTTAGACTACTAAAAACTTTTTAGATTTTATAAACAACAATCTCTCAAACTGGAACCGCATTATTTATGATAAAATTATTTTAATAATTTTTTAAACAAAAATTTCACATGGATCGCTTTCTTTATAAGTGGTACAATATATATATATATTGTAACCGGACCCGCATACAACCATTTTATTACATCAGCTGTAACAATTTTCTGATGAGCATGTTGTAGGAAGGAGCTATCAATTGACATTCCTAATGCAGATGTTAATGCCTCCTACAACAATATTTCCTGCTCATCAGAGGATGTACTACGATAGAGACTGGAAACATCTAAATATTTCTATGTTTGGTTTCCCAAAAAGCGCCATTAGAGTTCTGTCTCACTACAACCTGACTTGCCTAGATGTAGTTATGCCAGACGTAGCTCAGGAAGCATGAAATTCTCATGAACTAGTGCTGTAACTGATGAGTGATGCAATAAAATAAAACAAAATTGGATAACTGGATAACCAATTTAATTTTTAGTAACAAAAAAAAAAAATTTATTAAATAACAATTAATTAGCAATTTCTAACAAAGTTCATTTCTATTCACATGATAACTCATCTTCATTTTTACTTATGAAAGAGTTAGAAGCAGTTCCTTTTTTTCTTTTTCAATAGTTCATTTACAAGTTCATTTATGAGAAGACGTTTGGAAACAGTCTAATTCAACAATAGTTCAATTTTGAATTCCTTTATGAGAAGAAGCTTGAAAATATTCTAATTCAACAATAGTTCATTTTGAATTCATTTATGAGAAGGAGCCTGGAAATATTCTAATTCTACAATAGTTCATTTTGAATTCATTTATGAGAAGAAGCTTGGGAATATTCTGATTCAACAATAGTTCATTTTGAATTCATTTATGAGAAGAAGCTTGGGAATATTCTGATTCAACAATAGTTCATTTTGAATTCATTTATGAGAAGAAGCTTGGAAATATTCTAATTCAACAATAGTTCATTTGGATTCATTTATGAGAAGAAGCCTGGAAATATTCTAATTCAACAATAGTTCATTTGGATTCATTTATGAGAAGAAGCCTGGAAACAGTCAAGCATCTATGGTTTATACAGCATTTCATTATTTTATGAATCATTATTGATTGGTAAACATTTAAACTTAGCAATTCTTGATTTGTGGAGCATTTATCATTTGGTAACCGAAGCATTTATAATTCAGTCAAATATAAAAGTATATTCATACACATAAACTCTGTTTGGCTTGTGGAGCATTTATCATTTAGTAATTGCAGCATTTATAATTTAGTCAAATATAAGAGTATATTCATACACGTAAACTTTATTTGGCTTGTGGAGCATTTATCATTTAGTAATTGCAGCATTTATAATTTAGTCAAATATAAAAGTATATTCATATACATAAATTCTGTTTGGCTTGTGGAGCATTTATGAGAAGAAGCTTGGGAATATTCTGATTCAACAATAGTTCATTTTGAATTTATTTATGAGAAGAAGCTTGGGAATATTCTGATTCAACAATAGTTCATTTTGAATTCATTTATGAGAAGAAGCTTGGAAATATTCTAATTCAACAATAGTTCATTTGGATTTATTTATGAGAAGAAGCCTGGAAATATTCTAATTCAACAATAGTTCATTTGGATTCATTTATGAGAAGAAGCCTGGAAACAGTCAAGCATTTATGGTTTATACAGCATTTCATTATTTTATGAATCATTATTGATTGGTAAACATTTAAACTTAGCAATTCTTGATTTGTGGAGCATTTATCATTTGGTAACCGAAGCATTTATAATTCAGTCAAATATAAAATCATATTCATATACATAAACTCTGTTTGGCTTATGGAGCATTTATCATTTAGTAGTTAAAGCATTTCTAATTTAGTCAAATATAAGAGTATATTTATACACATAAACTCTGTTTGGCTTGTAGAGCATTTATAATTTAGTAATTAAAGAATTTCTAATTTAGTCAAATATAAGGGTATATTCATACACATGAATTCCGTTTGGCTTGTGGAGCATTTCTAATCCATATAGTAAATACATTCAAATATTTTTATAAATAAATTTGCGTATAACTATTTCATAATTTCATTTTATAATGTATGATAAACATGTTCTAATATTTTACAAAATAAATTCTACGTAATTATTTCATAACTTCACTTTATAACATATGATAAAGATGTTTTAATATTTTATAAAACAAATTCTAGGTAATTATTTCATAACTTCACTTTATAACGTATGATAAAGATGTCTTAATATTTTATTAAACAAAACGTATGCAACCGTTTCATAAATTCACTTCATAACATATGATAATATGTTTTAATATTTTATAAAAATAATTTTTATGTAGATATTTCATGATGTCAATTTATAATTTATGGTAAAAAATGTCTAAACATTCCTATAACATAATTACCTTCCAGTTTTGCAGTCTAGTTTACTCTAAAGAAGGCAGGTTATTTCATCTATGGAAAGTCATGGCATAGCGTGGAGAGAGTGAAGCCGCTAAATTACCCCATTATTATTATAGTTCCTCTAGTAAAGCTTTCTTTTCCCATTTTCACGTTTTGTTAAGGCTTTATTTTAATGTATCAAAAGAATTAAGTAATACACTTTTTTTTTTAAAAAAAATTTAATATGTTCTGCTTCTCTGTGTAAGACGAGAGAAAAAAAAAAGGTTCTTTTCTTCCGACGACGTGCCTGATTTGAATACTGCCTCAGTTTAACTCAAGTATCTTTTTTTTTCTTTTTAATGATTGAATAATTAATTTCTTTTCCTTTTATTGAGACAGATAAAAAAAAATAAGATGACTTAACATTCTATTCAATTCCATCAATCACAAAATTAAAAATATGATTTTTTTTAAACAAATCACAGCTTTTATTTCATTCCCAATTAGACTGAATCACGCTAGACATTTTTAAATGGGGGGGGGGGTATTGAATTTTTATATGAGGAACCACATATCTGTTTCAATATATATATATATATATATATGTGACAGGAAATTCCTCCTAAATATGATTATGTAAGTATAGTGTTTTAAAAAAATTTGTTGATATCAACTTATTTCACTCTGAAATAATAATAGGTAAAATTGTCAATTGATAACTTTCTACTTCATCTGGCAAAACACAATGCCTACCACAATATCTTACCCATATTTTTTATTACTTATTTTGTTTAAAAGTAATTCAAAATTAAAATCAATGAAGGATTTTCAGAACATAGTTAGTACATATATTTAGTATGGTAAACTTTAATAACAGTTTTAACTTGTGGTCACACTGTATTTGAAATCACTAATAGAATGAAGAAAATGAAAATGCTTTAATTTCAAGAAAATTATTTTGTTAAAATAACATTATTTACTTGCAAATTAATGAATTATTAATGCATGTTACATTTCATATACGTGTGTGAGTATATTTGAAGTTAAAATAACATTATTTACTTGCACATTAATGAATGATTAATGCATGTTACATTTTATATATGTATGTGAGTATATTTGATGTTATATAAACATTATTAAGTCAATTTTTTAAGATGACAATCAAATTAAATCCATGAAAGAAAAGTGATATAAAAACAAAAAATGAAATTACAAAAAGGATATTCTTTTTCATGAAAATAACAGATTGATAAGTTATATTAAAAAGAAAACCTTTTATTAACTTTATTGGAATCTTTTATTGTTGAGAGAATCTACACACATATGCAGCAATAAACTACCTAAAAGAAACCATATTTTAATTAGTGTATTCTATTTACTGAAATATCCATATGTATAAGACCAGTTAGAAAAAGAACAATAAAAATGAATTGTTAGATTCAAACATGCTGACATCTGCTTTCTAAGAACCATGGATTTAAATTAAGATCATCTAATGAATAAAAAACCAGACTTCCAGCACATTATAAATTCAATATCACTTTTAGTAAAATATTTATTCAAATTGTCATTTGAATTTGGAACATATACATATACAACAAAATAGTTGCATGCATATTGGAAGTAAAGGGTTAGCTATTACAAATAAAATGAAATGTTCATTTCATAGAAGAAACCAAAATAATTCTAAACAACTGCTTTAAGAATTGTTTATTAAAACAAAGAGAACAAATATAGAATATCAAGCATATCGAGTTTTAGTCATGAGTCCATAATGTCACTTACCAGATTAGTAGTTTATTATACCTTACTGGAAACATACTTATTATACACATGTTGGAATTCTAACACCTATTATGATGTTTTGGGCTAATGTAGTAAATTGATGAAGACTATAGCTAATATTAAAAAGAGTTATGGTACTACAAGCTTATTAGATAACACAGAAATCAGTGATTATTAAAATATATCTTTGGATAGATTCATATAGGTATTGAATGTGAATTACATAATTATCAACCACCTATCATATATATAAAGGAGTTAAAACACTAAAGTAATATTATAGAATAGATTATATTGAATTATCCCAGGGACTTCAATCAAATTCTGTAGTGCTATTATCATTTCATTTTGGATAACTACATATGTGTATACCAATTTACCACTTTACCCAATATAGTGAATATTGGAATGCTAAATGTTTCAATAATTTAACTTGAAAAGAAATCAAACAAATATTCATTATAAAGTTAATAACATAATAAAGATCTTGACAAATTATATAAGTTTTCTTGAGAATTCAGAAATATAAAATTTGAACGGATTTTTTTTTTTTTTTACTGAAATATATAAAAACAAAAAGGAATCTTACAAATTTAAAATGTTAAATAAATAAAATTTAATAGTTTATTGCTCAGGTATGAGAAGTTTGAAACCATGAAGTGATAGCATTGAGCAACTTAAAGCCATATAGTGTGTCCACAAATTATGCTATATATAACTACATGACTTCGATTATATGCTATTCAAAACATAATGAAACAAACAAAAATGTAAATAAACTAACAAACAAAAATATTAAAATTTGCAAATTTTATATTTGAGAAGCCATTTTTCCTTCTCTGAGCATTGTATGTGATTATGTTTTTTAAAAAAGGAAAATTTGTAGATAAATTTTATAGTATATAATTAGCTGTTTTTCTGTGTAAGTATTATACATGATTATATATATTAATAAAAAATTTTCATTTTATGTTGAAAGCACCTACAGTTTATTCTTTCTTTATTATCCTTTCCAAATTTGATATGCAGTATTTTGAATAATAAAATATCTTCTAAGCATCATAAATGTTTAGCAAAATTTTAGAATATATTAAAAATTGATACTTTTAAAAAAAATCAAACCATTTAAAGAATATCCTAATTTCTTGATAAGAAGATCACTATTAAGTTTCTGAAAGAGAAAAATATTGAAAAAAAGCATATTTAATAGCAATAAAAGTTGACATTTTGCTGTTATTTTATTTTAAAAATAAAAGTATAGTAGTTAGTTTTTTTCTGCATTATTATTATTTATTTTAGAGAATAATACGTGCGTGAGTACACACTCAGTAAAATATATGTAAATATGTCTCCTGAATTTATTATTAATAACTATATTATTATCATTTTTTAAAATCTTGTTTATTGTAATTTTAATTTGCATATTTGTACTATATATATAAAAAGTCTGTGTTATATATATGTGTGTGTGTGTGCATGTTGAAAAGTACTATACACTTGCAATTCAATGAACAATATGTTTTCTATTCTAATCAATTTCCAACACATTGTGGACTATTTGTTATATGTTATATTTGTTTGAATGCATGGGAGTTATATTTTGTTTAGATTAGTTCGCAGCTCCACTGTATATGACTGTGTACATTCTCATTTCTACAAACACAATGCAATTAACATGTACAATTAGTTACTGCGTATCGATTATTTGAATTTTAAAAAAATATTTATTTTTTTCATAATAATAATTTTCTCAACTTGATTATAATCTAATCTAATATTTTTTGATCTAGTAAATGTTTTTATTTCACACAAAAAAAGTTACATTTAATAATTTAATATATTTAAAAAAATAAATATTAATTCATATATGGTAAGGATTATTATTATTCGCTCTTAAAACTATTTTTATCAACGTAAATGCCCTATTAAATGTTTCAAAGCCTGTGAAAATTTTCACTTCAAATTCTTTTCAAACGACTTTCCAAAACATTGATTTAATTTTTGATAATTTTTTTTTTTATATTTATAAATGAGCGACTACAGATTTTTTTTTCTAGTTATGAATTATTTCATACTGCTTTCTCTTCCGCTATCTTGTAGTCTTCCTTTTTAACTATCTCAATTCAATGAGCGTTCAATTTATTTACAATCTCCACAAGAGTTATTATTTCTTCTTTTTTTTCTAAATTCAATGGTACGTGATCAGACGGAATAAAATGTACATTGCATTCCCTTCTTTTTTTTTTTATCTTTAAAATGTCTTCCTTTCTTCGTTTCTCATTTACACAGATAATCCAAACATTTGCTCAGCAATTTAGTCATTTTATCAGGATTATTATAAGTTCAAATTTATATTTCAAAAGTATGTAAAAACTTTTAAAAGAATATATATGCACGCACACATTATATATAATGATCAATTCTGATTTAGAATATTAGTTCTTTAAACCATTAATTTTATTTTCGTTAAAAACAAAAAATGTAAATAATAAAAGTTTTTTTTTTTTTTTAAAGTGATGGATGAAGTGAAAGTTCAATGTAAATATGAACTTATATTAATAATTTACTGTTTGTTTTAATATATGAATTTTTTCTACAGTACAGGAGATTAACTTTTTGAAGTAGAAAGAACTCAGTGAAAATACCAGAAAAGAAAAGGCATATTAAGAATGTATATTAACAGACCAATCAACTGTATAGAGTTAAATCTCTTGATTGCGAGGTTACCTAAACCTTGATTGTTTTACTTTCTTTTTTCAAATAAATCTATTTTTGTTGTTGCTATTTTTCCCGGATCTTCTGTAATGATTTTATAGCGTTTCTATTTTACAATAAATTAGCTCTTTATTTCTCTTTTTTTTTTTAAAAAAAAGTGTATATTATATTTTTACTTTTAAAAAAGAATTGAATATTATTTTTATATATATACCGCAATTTGTCTAGAGTTCTCAAATTATTTTATTTTTATTTTTGAAATAAAATAATTTATTTATTAAAAAAGCCAAGAGGTTTACAATTCTTAATATATACAATATTCTAAATTCTGAAAAAACTTATAATTTAGTTTAGGTATCTTATAAATGAAGTATATTAATGTTAATATGTTGAATGTTGGTCCCAGGTTGTGAATTGTTGAATAATCTTTAGATTTGAGGTTACCAATGAATAAACATTGGATATTAGTGTTAATAATGAATTTCTCATGAGCAGTGCTTAATCTAGAGTATCTTCTGATGATTTCCATAGAAGATATTGGTTTATCAAAGGCTAGGCACTGTAGCCAATAAAAAAAACTTTTTCTGTCTCCCTTTTTTTTTGTTACTGTCTTTAGTCGCTTAAGTCATGGAAGAACTCGGTGTTATGAGTTTTTCATGACATCTATCATCTTTCTATATTAACTGTGATACAATTATTGCTATTCTGAATACAATATTTTATTAACTAATTTTTGAAATTTTTTTATACAAGATCTTGGCCCTGACAAAAAACAATGATGGGAAAAGATTTACAAGATCGAAAATATTTAGATATGATTTCGTGTGAGACAATACTGTTATTAATGGACTTGAGATTGAAAACTTCTAACTTAACTCTGCAAACATTTTTTATATATTTAAAGATCTCCTTTATTATAAAGAATGTGACTACAGTTTAAAAATAGCCTGATTTATAAGCAGTGCAAGCAATTGTAAAATCAATAATATTAAAAATAGTAAAGCAGAAAATATTTCTAGTAATAAAAGCATCTTAAGCTTTTTGAAAAGATAAATAAACACATGGAAATATAGTCCTTTCAAAAAGTGGACAGACAATTGTATGTGTTACTAAGAAAGTCAAGATTTAAAATTTATATAACCGCTTTTAGTAAATGCAAGTCATCAAATGAAAGAAAATTATGATGTCTAATTTGATTTTCATTTATTTTTGGAATTCCTAAATATAATGAAAGGCTAATGATATTAAAATTTCATTGTGCAATAATATCTGTGTCCATTTTAGTAATGCTTATGCTCCAATGTTAAAATTAAGATAGTTTAGAGAAAAAAATTATTCTTTTCTAGATATTAAATGTATGTAAATAAATCATTTTTATATAGTGCGATGTTTGTAAACTGTAATATTTAAATCAGCATTACGCTGTTGCACATGCGCTTTGAAGATTTTAACTATAAATGAATGAATACTAACACTCAACCACATGATAAAGTCTTTGGAAAAGATAGAATGGCCATCTATCTTTTCGAACCCAAACACTTTTATATGGGCGAATCTTAAGTGTTTAAAAGTGAAAGCGTGAATATATTAAATAATCACTTTAAATTACTATTACATGCTCGAATGAAAGTCGCTAATGAAATTTACTAGAATTTACAGTTTACAAATATCACGCTATATAAAAATGATTTATTTACATACATTTAATATCAAATAAGAAGAATGATGTGTCATAAATTCTAGTAAATTTCATTAGCGTCTTTCATTCGAGCATGTAATAGTAATTTAAAGTGATTATTTAATATATTCATGCTTTCACTTTCAAACACTTAAGATTTGCCCATACAAAAGCGTTTGGGTTTGAAAAGATAGATGGCCATTCCTTCTTTTCCAAAGACTTTATCATGTGGTTGAGTGTTAGTATTCATTCATTTATAGTTAAAATCTTCAAAGCGCATGTGCAACAGTATAATGCTCTTTTCTAGATAGTATTATTAATTTAATACTATTAAAATATTAATTTTTGTTTAGAAACTTCAGTGCACAAATTCATTCAAACCGTAAACTTTGCACATAAAATATTAAAAAAAATTTGTTCTTAAAATTCAAATAATCTGTAAATTTTTGCACAATATATAGATTGACTATTACAAACACATTATTTAGATCAGAGATAGGGAATCCTTTTCTGCCAAGAACCATTTTGGATATTTATAATATCATTCACAGTCATACAAAATTATCAACTTAAAAATTAGCCTGCTATATTTGATCAAAAATTTAATTAATTTACCTCTAATCATTAAGGATTGACACCTTTTCAACTGGATCCCAATTCCAACTTTCCCTATTTAAATAAAGGCCATAATTTTTTGTGAATTAAAAAGAACATCATTATTATTAATGATTGTTCCACATTTAATGACAATTTTTCTGATTTACTTTGTACTTATCTTCATGACATATTTATATTCTCAAATTTATTTTTATGTTCTGGACAGATTAATTCTACAACAGCTAGGATGCAATCTTTTATGAATTTCCCTTCAGAAAATGTTTTTAAATTTTCTGGTTTTTTTTTTTCTAAACAACTTGTTTTCACAGAATTATCTGACTTATTTGTACTTTTTATAAAACATGTCAGCTAATTGGTGAAGCTTCTTTTCAAGTTTTCTATTTTAATATTTCTTTCCCAATAATTTTGTTGTAATCAAAATGCTTTGATAAATAGTGCCTCTTAATAATAGGTTATTTATGAAGTGAAATACTCTCCAGATATATCAGGCACATTGATTTATTATTTCTTTCTATAAAAAAATGTGTATTCGTCCATTTCTTTTGAAATGTGCAATTTTCTATGTTATTTTTTTAAATCTCACTCAGTGTAGCCACCCTAATAAAAAAAATTAAATGTAAAATAACAATAATAACAACAACAACAATAATAATAATAATAATAATAATAATGATGATGATGATGATGATGATGATGATAATAATAATAATAATAATAATAATAATAATAATAATAATAATAATAATAATAATAATAATAATAATAATAATAATAATAATAATAATAATAATAATAATAATAATAATAATAATAATAATAATAATAATAATAATAATAATAATAATAATAATAATAATAATAATAATGATGATGATGATGATGATGATGATGATAATAATAATAATAATAATAAAAATGAAGTAAAATTAAAATTTTATTTTTGTGTTATACATTGACCTGTGAAAATCATCATAAAAACATAACAAAACGCTCTCTGCCATTGTAGATTTTTAAATTCATTGTCGGACTACACAATATAGATTTGTTAAAATGTTGCACCTCTTATAAAATGAAGTAGAATTATTATAAAGATTAGTGAGATATATATATAATTGAGAAAATAAATATTTAATTTACTTAATACTTAATTCAATATTTGTAGTGTGTGTGTACATGTTTAAACAGAAGTTTTATACATGTACATTTTATATTATTTATATACATTTTAAAAATATACAGGTGCCAAATTGAGAGCTTTCAATTGCCAGATTTGGCTTACAGACTGGAGATTTCCCACACCTGGTTTAAATAAATAAAATGCTATAAACAATTTGGATATAATCATATTCTAAACATCATATGTAATTACAAATCAGATTGGAAAAAAAGTTTTATATTACATGAGTGCTTACAAATGCATATTATTGGTCAGATCATATAATCGATTTTAAGATTAGAATGATAATTGCATTAAAACTAAATCTTTTTGATAATATATTTTTGAAGTATTCTATTATTTTGTGCTAAATTTTAATAGCTGTTAAATACTAGAGTTGCTAATTTGAACTATCGGAATTGTTTGTTTCTGAGACAAAAAAATCACTCTAAAAAGTATATTATGGATATAAGTAAATCTATTCTTGAAATAATTAAAAATAAGAATACTTATCAGTTTTATTGATCTTATTATTAGTAATTGACTTAAACTACAATGGAAATATAGGTTTGCCTGATTGGATCATTATTTCTTTTTTGATTTATTAAAAGTAAACTATGATGAAAAAATGGTATAATTTTATTAAAACCGTTAATGGCAATCTTTTATTTGTTATTTCCAACAAATGGATTAGCTTTAGAATAATGATAAAAGAACTGAGATAGCTTTCAAGATATATTCATCCTACCAATTCATTTAGACACGGACAAAAATATAAAGTTTATTAAAGTTAAAATACTTCTTTGTAATCTTAAAAAGAAAAGGTGCCAATCCTGATAATTTTATGGAAGAAATTTTGAATATAAATTCGTGCACCTGATCTTGAGGATTACTTTATTATTGCAATTTTAAAAAAAAGTATATACAAGACTATAGTAATTATCATGGAATATTATTGCTATTCACTACAATAAAAATAATTTCAAGGATTTGGGTGAATATTTACGTTTAGTTACAGATAAAATATGGGTTTTGAGAATCATAATAGACATCGTTTTTCATGCCATCCAAATGCAAAATTTAAAAAAAATGTCAGGTACAAAGTAATGATTTATATTTTGCATTTATTAATTAGTCAAAGTATTTGATTCCATTAACTAAAGAAGTTTGTGGAATTTTTGAAATTATATGAATGTTATTGAAGTACATTCACATTATATAATTCTACATAATGGAGTGAAAGAAAGTATTATTATGAATTACAAAAAATCTAGGATATTTGAAATGAAGACTGGTGTTAAACAAAAAGGTGACTAAATTTAACATTGCTTCATATTTTTATGACAGTATTTTTGAAACTGTTTATCAGTGGTTTCATAAAGCAGGCATCGAGATCCAATATAGATTTGATGAGAACAGTTTTAATTTAAACTGATTAAAAGTAAAATAAAAACTTTATCTTCTTGACTTTTAAATTTGCAGTATGTTAATTATTGTATTTTTTCTGTTAATTGAAAAGATGTTCTACAGAATGTTTTGAATGCAATGTCAAAACTTTGGTTTAGTAATTAATGTCTTTATCAGCCAGGGGCTGCTTTTGCATTTAATAAGTTTAAATATGAAGTATTTAAGATTAGAGATATAATTGTTTAAACTAAAGTAATTAATAAAAAGGTTATTTTTTCCAGTCTATTACATGTAAGACAAGTATTCTAATTGACCTAAAGAAATAGTTAAGACTGAAATAAATGCTGTGGAATATTATTGCTGTTATTAGCTAAAGCAAAAAATAGTTTCTTAGTTCTAAAAATGTTATGGCAAGATCAAAAGACTAATTAGTATGTGTTTCACTTTTAAGAATGAGATAGCATCACTTCCATTGTAAAATGCTAACTCCAGTGATTATAGTGTGAAGCAAATGAATGTGAAGACTTCCTAAAAATTTTTAAAGAGAACTTGGAGTATAATTTTTGTGGGTAAAGCTTATGTCATTTATAAATATTATCTCAAAGGTACAAAAAAGTGTAATATTGATTTCTTTTATTGGAAAGATATGACTGAGAATAGAATATAATAAGATTTATAATTAGACATGGTGCTAAATCTTTTTTTAAAAAAATTTTTCTGCAGAGGAATCATTAGAATATATCAATCTGCCCAGCATGTTAAACATGTGGATGTATTTGGATTTCAAAATTAGTTTGTCTAGTCATCACAAAACTCATCATTAGTGCCATAGTAGTAGTTGAAACTGGAAATATAATACACATTTCTGCTTCCTTAGTGTTAATATCATCAGCACGAGTATGGGTTTGAACCCAACCTTTTATATTAACTGACACCCATCTCATAGTAGGTGGTAGTATATTTATAATCAATATTATAATCTTTTATATTTTATTAATTTTATTTTATAATTAAAACTAATCTTTTTATAAAAGTTTAAATTTATATTTGTAAAAATGTATATTATGTTTATTTTATTAAAATGAATTGAATCCTAGATATCTATAAAATGTTACAAATATTTTAAATTCTTTTATTAAAGTTCATTTTTCTTCAATTAATCAGTTGATAACATTTTATATTTCTCTTTTGATAAATGCACATTAAAGAATCAGTTATGTAAACAATCTAATATTTGTAAGAAATATTTTGTAAATTTCTATTTAAGTTTTATATCAAATATTAAATTTGAAAGTCATTGTACCAAATTCCTAAAAATTTTCTGAATAAAATTTACATTTTTGTTAATCTAAACCTTAATTAAATAGGCTTTGTTAATACAATGACTGATAAACTTAATCATGCTTGTTGCTGTTTTCTTTTAATTAGCAAATGAACCTTGGGCATGTTGAATGCTGGATTATAGATTTCCCTCCCAAACAGATACCAACCTCAGAGAAACACTTAGAGCAATTGCAATTGGCAGTTGTCACTGTAGATTGAATCCTATAGATGAAGCCAGATCACATAAATAGTGGAAATTTTTGATAAAAAGGGATTATTTTTGGAAGAACAATTCACTAAAGAGAGTAGTTTAGATTTACAGTACATCATGACTAAAGAAATGACATGGTGAAAAGATCAGCTGTTGCTTTCTGAAGCTCTGTTTCCACCAGCTCATCAATGCCTTTCCAGTGCTCTCAACACCTAGCTGGAGACTGTACTGTGTCAAGGAAGCCTGTTAAATGATCTGACTGTATAACTTTCTGTTTCAAGCCATGGAATGTCTACTCATTGATTCTGAGGTAACGTCCAATCTGCCGTAAGCCACTGATTCTATTTTACTTGTTTCTAAATCAATATTAATTTATATTATATATATCTGTAATGTTTATACAACTTAATTTTAAAATGCACCTTTTAAGTTTTTTTCTCTTAAATTTAAAAATATCAATTCTTATAAAAATCTCACATTATTTTGATGTGGCAAATTTATCTTAAATATTTTGTTGGTTTATTTATAATATGGACTTATTGAAACTGCCATATAAAACTCAATGAGCAACTAACTTTAAACCTTTTCCCTCTTATTTTTTCCAGTTAAAAAACATTTTAGGAGACTTATTTCCATTAAATTAATTAATAGAGAAAGCTCATTTAGTTTTATACCTCATATTATAAATTTGCTTTAAATGATAGAAATTATTTTAAAAATTAGATGTGTTATTATTATCTCCAACTTAAACGTGCCCTGTAATTATTTCTGAAAAGATAATGAATTTTATTAAATCAGTTAAGTAAAATCTATCACGATTTTTGTAAAACAAATGTCTTGAAAGAAAATCATTGAAATTACATTTATCATAGCATTTTATCAGTATATTTTTCATACATATATATTTTATTTGTCAAAAAAATAGTAGAATTGTGATGCATAATTTATTAAGCTGCATATTGTCAAACTTCACCAGAAGTGAGTTTGATATTTAATACCCAGTTTGTTTATGTTAATTAAAAGACTGATTTATTTTGTAATCTTCAATGATGAACTATTTAATAACTTACTAATAAATGAAATATTTGGAAAGTGTGGAAAACAATTTATATTTTAAATTTTAATCCTTGCCTTCCCTTTTTATATTATGTTTTATGATTCATTCGTTAATGGCCTAAGGTTTCTGGGGACTTTCTATTGTGTTAGGGAGCCAATTACTTTAATCAGCATTTGTTATTATTTTCATTAGTGATACACTATCTATCTATATATGTCTGAGGCATTATGTATTTATAGTTATAATCATTTCTTTATTATTGTTATTCTTGCTTTGCTACATACCTCTCAGTACCTTTGGAAGTTTAAACATGACCAGTTCAATCCTTGACTCTCCCTTAATAGTAGATGTATTTTCCTACTAGGAATTCTTTTCCAGGCAATGCCATTAAGATGTGTATGGGAAGTCCAGCACATCAAATCTATTATGATTATTTAGAGACATGTTTGGCTGGAGGGCCAGCATTTCTCATCATCTAGTTGTATTTACTAGGAATTTCCTTTAGCAAAGTTACCCAGAGGTTCGTAACAGACCTCATTTATTCTTTTGTTGTAATCTATAATATCATACTGCCTTTATCATTATATATATATATATTTACAAACCTAAAATGCTCTTTGCCATGATGGCATGTCCTTCACAAACCAACCCCATTAATTAGTTAAATATGATTATCTAATTTATTTAAAGTGAACTATCTTGCTTTCCACACTCAGTAGAGACAACTGATTTAAATGTAATAGTCTTATAAATGCACATCTTTCATATCTTGTTATCTATCTATCTATATTTATATATAAAATAGATTTATTTGTAATCTTTTAAAGAGGGCTAATAATATTTTATTTGCTGATTGGTTCTTGGCAGACCAATTAACAAATTTTTACATTGTTATCAAAGCCGCATCAAAACGAATTCAGGAAATATAATAACCTAGTTGTATAAACATAACTTGAATTATTTTGTATAACAATAACCAATTCCTTAATAAATTCCTATAATATTATTATTTTAAATTAGCTTAGTTTGTCATCAGTCCAAATCTCTAAGGTTAATTATTCTATTTATTTATAATATTTCTTTGATTTAAATTCACTTCTTTGTAATGTTGCCAGAAAGAATTACAATTATTATGGTTCAAACCATTAGTAATCAATATCCAATCACCTCTGTACCATTCTGCAATTCACTAAATCATTAATTTCTTATATAAACCCATTATTATTTTGAGTCTCTTTGTGAACCATGACCTCCAGCTGGGACAGAATAAAATCAAGCACTGCTCATGTCATCACAAACATTATCCATTAGTCAGAGAGGCAATAGTTCAGGAAAATAGGTTAGGATTCACCCATGCCCTGACATCTGTATCTTGTGCATGGTTGGATTTGAGGTACTTTTGCTTGGATTATTGGTCTTGTTGAATGAATACACAATTTTGACTGGCACATAGTGATGATAGTAATATATATTACTATCTTAGTTTTTTTTTGGAATTGAAATGGTTACATTTATTTGAAATGGCTGGTGATGATAAATATTAATATATGCACAGTATATATACACATATATTTATAATAGAATACCTCCAATACTTTAATATGTATAATATTCGACATTAAGATTCATATCATTGTAAAAAAAATTCTCTAAACCAGCATATCATATATGTGTAAATATAATTAAGTGCATAAACTAATTTAGAAAATATAATAAATTAAACAACCCCCTTTAATCATTAAATCCTTTAGCCAAATAGTTTGTTTAACAAATCACAAAATAAATAATAAATATCTAGTCACTATATCAATGAAAAGATAAAAATAGTTGATCTGGGTTTTTTTCATTGCATTAGTAAGATGACTAGATGGCTGTTTAAATTTATCTGGATAGTAGATTTAACAATTAGTAGCTTTTGTTCAGTGTAATGATTTGTAATGATTTGTGTACATCATATTCATACTTAGTTTGCTGTTATCCAATAAAGATAAATTTGCACTCATTTTTATTATTTAAAAATATCCTTTGAAAATTTAATTGATCAAATCATGAAAACCAATAACAAATTGATTTAATATAAGTAATACCTTTTTTTTCTGAAATACAAGTAGATTACTATTAATTTGAACTGCAAGAATTTGAACCAGATTTAACAATTAGTGGATTGTTGTTTAATGTATATAAAAATGATTTATGATATATTCGTAATTAGCTTGCTGTTATCCAAATGTAAATGATCAAATCAATGAAAAACAATAACAAATAGAGTTAATGTAATACCTTTCCTTTTGAATACAGCTAGACTACTACTAATCTAAATTTCATAAATTAAAACTATTCTATTTTCTAAGTACTTTTAAGTTGATCAATATAACTTTTCAAAGATGTACCTAATGACTCCAATTTCAATAGTACATACTTAATAAAAAGTTGAATTGTTAAAAAAAATCTGCTTAAAATCTGAATGTTATGTAAACTAAATACATGTAATACATAATAATTTTTAACTGTATATATCATATAAAACAACAAAAAAATGCAATTCTATGTTAAAAATTTATTTCAATTAATTTTAAAAATGAAATAGAAAAAATAGTGTGGCAATTTCTAATGATGAATTATTTTTACTTCAGCTAATATCTAAAAAGAAAACCAGATGATCAGAGTTAATATCCATAATGTTTTTTTAAATGTTAAATTAATCTTTAAGCTGGATGAAAATTTTAACTATTGACAGTATTCCAAAAGCAAAAAATATATAATTCTGTAAATGTTTATTTTTAACAACAAACAAAATAGAATATATCATTAGCTTCTAATGATAGATTTCTGTATTCCACTTCATGAGCCAATATTAAAAGAAAAACATAATCAGAGTTTAATACCTGTAACATATTTTTATAAAAAAGTTATAATTATTCTCAGGATATATAAAATTCTCAATTATCTATACACTGATATATAAAAGCAACAAATTTGTGATTCTACCTTAAAAATATAAAAATTAATTTAAAAAGATAAAATATATCTATAGTTTCAGTGTCCATACTTGATTATATTAGCCACTTGATGTAAGATAATGTGAACAAACAGTATAGTCTTCACAACACATTCTTGAATAAAAAAATTTCATTTGTCAGTATATGTGTTATTTACAATTCTGTACAATGGTCAAATTCAAAACATTTGTGATTTTATGCTAAAAGTTCATTTTCAACAAAAAAAAATGGTGGCTGTGTTTTCTAATTCAATGTAGAAGTATGTTCACAGATCATATTGTAAATTCCTCTTGAAAAAATTGAATTTCTGGTCAAGCATTGGTGGCCTAGTTGTTAGCATAGTGGCCTTTCAAGCAGCTGGCCTGGATTCGCTTCCAGTCAACACATTTGACATATGAAAAAAAATTGAATTACTAAAAAAATTTTTTGTCAAGTTTATTTATTTATATAAAACCAATAAGTTTACAATTTGATACTACTTTTCCACAAAATTTAAAAAATAAACACAAAACTAATATTCAATCATTGTTTACTTATGATTTCTGTGAGTTAATATGGAAATCAGTGGTGTTTTTAGGATTCCTTAAGTTTTTAATGCTTAACTGCTATAGATTTAATAACAGAATTCATATTCCTATACTTTTTCTCTTCTTAAAGTATATTCAAACAGTTGCCGTTTGTGTAAAAAAAAATATTTTAAGGAACTTCAACTTAGACTTTAAGTTCAAGTTCCTTATAATTACATTAAATTTAGTATAGAAAATATTTGTCTTTAAAATTATGCTTTATTTTTTTATTTTATACATTGTGCATCTCATTTATATTTAAATCCAAAATAAATACTAGTCATCATCTATTTTAATAAAACTTTTTGATCTAAACTTGGATAACTAATACCAAATAAATAATTTTGTCAAATCTCTACAATAAGTATCTAAATAATCAAAAGATTGATTATAGATTAACTTCAACTACAGTCAGCAACAATTTAAAAATATTTTACAAAGAAAAATTGATTAATTATGGTAAAATAATTTATCTACCCTTCCAAAATGTTTTTTATTATAATGCAAGATAACCTTTAATTACTAGATGCATTACTCCAGAGGTGAATATATCATCCTTTTAGTGATTTGTTTAGTGACCAATTTCTATTAATCTCACTTAAATAAAAGATTTAGAAGAAAACCTGGTAGAATTTTTTTAAAAAAAATTTTACAACAGTATCATCAAACACGAGTTGCATTAAAGTTAAAAATGAAGCTTTAATTTTTATTCAGTATTAAAAAAAATAGTTAACGATTATTATATCTTAAAACTGAAGTAATACATTAAAATATTACATACACGCATGTTCATTACTGAGTCATTCATCTCTATAATATTGAGATCAAAATTAATAAATTGACAGATAATTGAAATATCGATGAATAAAACTAATTAAAAAATAAAATCATTTTTACTCAAAATAATTTTTCTGGTTTAAAAAAAACTATTTTGTTAATGTATTTGAATTCATATCAGCAGCAGGGACTTTAAACCACTAAACATCACACGATCACCATCTCTATAAGCTATTGAGCTTAGATTGAAAATATTGTGTTTTCAATTTCATTCTCATAGTTTTGTGGTTAAGTAGAGTTAAAAGATGGCTGCTGGAGAGTTGCATTAGATTCTAAGATCTAGGTGCAGTGCTCTCAGATCCAAGGCTTCTCACTGATGAAGGCCATAAGCCAGAAACTAGTCTGGGATGTTGGATGAGTAGGCACTACGTGGAGATTTTATGCACAAGCCTTCTTGCATCCATTGATTACTCTGGTTGGCACAGGGTGGTACTACTGTATGGAGAGTTTTGCATGTTTATTAACAACAGGGACTTTGTGGGGATTATGCAAACCCATCCACAAATTACAAATACATCTGCATATAGAATATACTGGCCCATTTTTATTTATTTTATATTTTGGGTTGCTGTTTTTCAACTTCTTTTACTGAATGCTTTTCTCTTTTAAAATATTTCAAAACACTATGTCTAATTGTAGTTCTTCAGTGTTGTTTATTCTCTGCTGTAACTTCGCCAATAGAAACAATCAGCATTGCATCTTTATCTAATAACACTGAGATAATCATTATAAGATAAATGAGGTATATCTCTTCCTCGAAAACTCTATTCAAATTCCACATAAAACTAGTTTTATATATTCAGTCCAACACTAAATGTGACATTACAATAATGAACTCTACAATACCATATCTGGTAAGTGGAAAATATATTGATTGGTTTTATGATCATGCTATGATATTTTTAAATTTTTATAGAGTATTTTTAAATTAAAAATTTTTAATGTCTTTATATGGCATCGACAGGATATTCAAATCCCACTTCTATACAATAAACTAGAGAAGATAACATATCTGTAGTAGTTATTTCCTTGGGACGAAACATCCTTTTAATTTGTCAAAAGCAGCAGTAGTGTGGAATCTATTAACTCTTAACAGCCAAATCCACTTTTCTACTTATAAAATCACTAAGATATTTAAAATGATTTATATTCTCAAATTGATAACTTTATCCAAGCTAAAAATTGCTGGAGATTTTTCTTCCATTACTGGCAGATACCGAACTTTAGTTTTTTTTAGCATTAAAAAGATAAATAAAAATTTTAATTCCCGTATTTTAAATTTTTATTATTATTGCCGTTTTATTTTATTTATTAAATATTACTTATCTCTATTCAGATCCACGCTTTTAGGTAAAATGTTAAGGATTGATGTTAATGAAGTCAAAGATGGTAAACAATACAAGATACCAAAAGATAATCCTTTTGTAAATGACCCAGATGCTAGAAAAGAGATCTTTGCTTATGGAATCCGCAACTCATGGCGATGTTCTCAAGATAGAGGGGATAAAAAAGGTAAATTTATTTGTGTGCTTGTTATTTAATTTTTAATTAGCATCATCTATAAGTACGTCTAAAAGAACTTTGAATAATTTTTAGTAATCAGTATTTAAAGTTTGAAGGCAATACTTATCCAAAGATTGCAAAAATTATCCAGCTTTTTTTTCAAATAATAATAAATTTGATTCTAAAAGTTAATAGATTTATTGCCATCAAAAATGTCTGATAAAATATCTATAAGATTAGAAGATCAATTCCAGAACTAAATTAATTTTTTTATCTAAAAAATAGAGCTTACATGGAAATATGAATAATAATTTACAAAAAAATTAATCATCTTGGTCATCTCAAAAAGTTCATGACTTGTTGAAACTGACAGAGTTAACAAAAGAGAATATTAAAATTTAGAGCTTTGCATCTCAATCACTGAAAATTTTCAAGCCAAATTTAACATTTGCAAATCTGTTGTTTAATAAAGTTCTCACATTTAATTTTGTTTTGAATTATTTCAATGTGGATTTATTAAATTCAGACATATTTTTAAGAGTAGATATTATTTTACTGCTACTGTTTAGTCACAACTCAGTTTCTTAATGCAATGCAATAATCAGATAAATATTACAATGCTAACAACAAAATATGTTTTCAACTGGTCTTTAGATAAAATAAACAACTCAATGAAACTATAAATAGGTATTTTAATAATGTTTCTGGGTTGATTTTTGTTTTGAGTATCCATATTGATATCTTTATGATGCATCAAGAAATCAATTTTTAGATTACAAAAACTAGATGAAATAAATGTTTCTTAGTAGTATTGGATAAAAAAAAGATTAGAATAATAATTACATTTTTTATTATTATACACATGTGTAAATGACAAACTAACTTAATCAATAGATGCTAATTTTAATATATTTATACATGGTATAATGATTACATCATGAAATTGCTGCACATTCAAGAAACACCTTGTATGAAAGTGGGGTAGTTAAAATTACACTACAGAAATATTATTTATTATTGGATAATCTCTAGTCTTATGAATCACTAACCAATAACTATTGTGAAAATAATACTGATTTCATTATATACTAATAAAACAAAATTCCTGCTAAATTTTACTACTGCTTGCATTATTTATTAAATTTGAAATTACATAAATGAAGCAAAATTAATTTAAAATGTAACTCCTCTTCTTATATCATCTTTATCTTTAATCACCATTTTTTATGCTTGCTCATAACTGTTGTTAAAACAAGCAAAACTCTCCATACAGTAGTGTCACTCAATGCAATCCAGAGCAATCAATAGATGCACTAAATAGGAATTTTATGCACAAACCTTCTGGAATCCATTGATTTCTCTGGCTTGCACTGAGTGGTAATACTATAGAGAGTTTTTCCTGTTTTAATAATCTTTATTTTTATGAATCTGTCTTTACAAAATGTTCAAATGGCCATGATTCATTCATACAAAGAAATTATTCCAAAAAAATACTATGCTTAAATACTACATCTAAATCATGACAGTTTCATCACCAAAATTCAAAACTGGATGAAAATATTCTGGTTGATAAGCAATTTTTGTATGATTTCAAGATATAAACAGTTCTAGTAGTTGGTAAAATTATATGTAATAATTAGGCTCATTGTATAAATTTCAGTAATCCATTGTCTAACCCATAAGCTTATCAAATCATAAACTCCACATCATAACAATCCATCATATATTAGTAATATTTAAATAAAATCTTGATCAGAAATAATCTTGTAAAGCTGTTGATAAATTATTTTAATGAAAACTACATATTTTATGTAATGAATTTGCTGTGGATTCTGTCACTATGGCTTTGTTATGTTTGGCACAATTCTTTGTAATATCTATTGGTTGTTCACAATAAAGTTGTGTTTTACCAGCATTAGTTAATGCAGTCATTATCTTTAATTAAAATGTCAATATTACAATATACACATTTCAGCTATTTTGGACACTTGTGCCCCAGTTAATAAGGGATTAACATTTTGACTTGACATTTTTTTGTTAAAATGACTTTAATTTCTTGTTAAATATTCTTTACCAATATTTTTTTTTTATTTTTGTGATAATGATATCAAAAACATAAAGTTAATAAAAAGGTGTTATATATATATATATATATATATATATATATATATATATATATATATATATATATATATATATATATATATATATGTTCACTAGGTGGAGCTTACTACTAGCTTCTAACAAGCTGTAAATTATAAGTGTCAAAAAAGATACTAGTGTCTGAAATCCTAACTCCTCACTGAGGTGAGCCATACGCTCAAAACCATTTCATCTGGGAATGAGGATTTTCCGGCCGAGATTTTGAATTCTTTCTTTTTCAGCACTTATAATTTAAAGCTTACTAGAAGCTAGTGATAAGCTACACCTAGTGAACATTTAGTACAAGCTTAAAAGCAAGTTACACAATTTGTGTCTTGTTTTATTATATATATATGTATTATAATCTCTTTACCTAAAAGGCCAGACTTTTAGAACAAAAAAATTCTCATTAAGCAAATGGCAACACATTTTCATTTGAATTTTAAAGTTGTGTTTTAAAAAAATAATTTAAATCACCAAACAGAAGAGGGATTTTAATTTTTGGAATAAAAATATCAAAGATGATAAATACATTCATTATGATAATGTTGATTTAATATGATAATTGGTCTTATTATAAAATCACAACTATTAAATTATAAAGATTCAGAATCTAATTATGAATTATAAATTTAGTTGCCAAATTTGATTGTTGATGATTAGAAATTTATGTAAAGTTAATTCTGATTTTTATACAAGTTACCTTAAGTTGTTTAACAATGCTTCTATAAAGTTTATTTTTAAAACAAAAAAAATAATTATTTTTATATGTTTATAAGGTAATAGTAAACCTATGGGTCAATACTAATTTAAACATGATACTTTTCTCTATTTTTACAGTCATTACATCAATATTACTTGATAATCCAATTATTTATATCTCAACCAATCATTGGATGACATGATAAGTTGGGATGGGCTAAATACTTAGATACAAAAAATATCTTAATGTTGCTTGAAATTTATAGCATGAAGATGCATTTGTAGATTCAGCTCAAAAATCAAAATCATCATACAAATGTAAATATACATATAATAGATGCAATGATAGCCTACAATACTACTTGATGTAGCTGAAAATATAAATGGTAGGTCAACATCAGTACTCAAATCATTAACTATTTGTATTATATATATATATATATATATATATATATAATACAAATAGTTAATGATATATATATATATATATATATATATATACACATTGGGTATATTAAGATTTTCAAAAGTTTATGAGATTCAGAATGATTAGAAATCTCTTCTACATTTTTAAACCAATGAATGAATTATTTTGCTACAGAAGTTTTTGAGAACATCCTTCCTTTTGAATCAAAAGTTATATATATGTAGCATTTGGGGATTATTTTTCATACAACTTGTTTATTAAGTAAATGAAATACTCTCAGGCCAAAGCATAAGACAATATTTTTATTTTATAGAGAAAAGATCAAATAGTCTTCTCCCTTTACCTCATTTTCTTATGTAGAGATTTGTCTGATACACTTTGACCAAAAAACATGAATTTAATCAGTCATATTATTTATTTTAAAGCTATTTTTAGTTGCTTTATATTTATAATTGACATGTGTGAGATTCCACTCAATTTAAAGATTATCATTTATTTTCTTTATTATTTTTGCAATACTTCATATAATTATAACTCACTATTGATGATTTTTATTGCCCCAATAATCTTATTTAAAACTTTTATTTATATTTTCAAAGCTTAACTTTGAAAATATAAACAGAAGTTCTGAAGCTTTAAAAATTGCTGAGGCAATCAAAACCACCAATAGTGGATTATAATTGTATGAAGCATTGTAAAAGTAATTTAAGAAAGTAAATGATATTAATTTTATATAGATTTGGCAGTGCAATAAGAAAGATAAAGTTATAAGTTAAATATTGTCAATGCTAATTCAAAGAATGAAATATGTAATGCTAGATTTATCCAGTATTTAAACAATATGTACCACTTTGAGATTATTTCTCATGCATGTAATTAAGAAAATGAGATAAAGAGATAAGATGGTCTGATCTTGTCTTTATAATGTAACAGTATGAAAAAACAGGAGCAAACATGGGGTTATGGAAAGTCATCAATGCCAAGTCAAAGACTCAAATTTAACCATACAAATAATATAATGAGCATGAGCAATGAGCCTAAGAGATTACAGAAAACTAACTATAAGTTCACCAGCATTACCCAAAAGTAATAATTATTCATCATTATTAATTATGAACAATTAAAAATAAATCAGTCAATTTATGACTGAATTTGAAGTGGGTCTATTATAGACCAGACTAATTATTTAGCCCTTTCCAGCTTGGGTCAGATTATTTAAACATTAATTTGGATTCACAAACTTAAGTGCCAATCCATAAGAATATAACAATTAAAAAAATAATGTTGGGATACTAAAACATGCTGATCATCATCAATGCTCTGGCCACTTAGGACTATTAATGTATTGGCCAACTATAAACTCAATTTCTAATAAATACCAAACTAAATAAAATATAGTGCATGGACTTTAAAGGATATCTTCTTTCTGCCAACCAGAATAATCATCATTTGGATTTCTATAACACTAAATATAAACTCCTTTTATATAACAGATCATTATGCATGAATCCAGCTCAGAGAACAAAAGCTCTATAACTTATTTTGTCAGCAAGTGATATAATCCTAACATAATGTTTTAAATCTCTTCTAGGATTAATTAAATTCATTGGAATAACTTTAATAATGAAATATGAATTTATTGATTAGAAACAAAATGAAATTAAGATCTGCTAAGTATGTCATAAATTTAAATACAGTATTCTGATTTTGATTAATACAATAAACTATCACGTTGTGATTTACAAATACTTCATAAGAGGTTTGCATAAAACATGTATATATCATCACACAGATGTGTGCCTATATAAAAAAAAATAACATGTTCTAATTGTCATAGATTAAAAATCATTTTAGAATATATAATGATATATTAACAATTTAAAAAGATTTTTAGATGTTTTCATGACACATATTTATATAAATAAGTACAGGCAAGCTGTATAAAGCATTTTATTCCTTTTAATGATACATAAATAATGATAGATTTAATATGTTTGGATACCCATTTAGATGTGACCACATAACTTATTAAAAATATTTTTTCAGCAAATATAATTCAGTGTCATAAATATACATAACCAATGCACACATGTTTATATATATATATATATTCTAACCGTGCCTTTGTGCATCTTCACTTCCAGATAATATATGATATAAAATAAAACAGGTTCTAGCTCAGTTATATTCAGCATTAAAATTAAATATTTCACTAGCTCAAACTTAAAATACGAATAAGGTTCAGTTTATAAAAATAAATTAAATAAATATTTAATATTTTCATGAGACTTGAAGTGAAAATACAGGTGACAAGATAGATTACATTGAGCCAATATCCTACAGGATACTACCTCAATGACATAAGAACACTATCCCTCCTTATTACTATTTCAAATAACAAACTCATAGTATTCTTACGACTTTAATAACTTCTACTCCCAAAGATTAAGCTAATAATTACATCTTAATCTTCTATTTATAATAATTTAGCTTTATACAATCTCAGGTTCATAAATTTATTCTAAGTTAATTTAAAATTAAAGTAGTAAAATATGAGAAGGGAATTTTATGTCATAATCTACTACACTGAAATTAATAATAAATAATAATAATATTCTTCATTGTATAACTAATTTTGTATATCTTTTCTTTTCGTTATATTTTTATTACCATAATAAAATAATCAGATAATATAATATGATCTTATATCTTCTTTGTAGCATTTGATAATCTGACAAACAAAAGTATGTGTGGCAATTGATAGCATATAATTTAATATACTATTGTAATAACTGATTTATGACCAATAAAACAATGTAAAATTATGATTATTTAATTAAAAGAATACCAATAAAATATTTAAATTCTTAAAATAATTCTCTATTTATCTTTCTGTGCAAAATTATATGTTTGTTTCAATTATTATGAATATATCATGATTTCATGCAGTGAAGTGGAGAAATAACAATTCAGACACAAAAATTTTTGAAAAACAAATTTTAACAAAGTTTATTAATAACAACAAAATAAAATAAACAATTTATGTGCACTATTTACAATGGATATCCTTATTTTATACTTTACATTTTTATCTACTGGGTTATAAAAACATTTTATACTTAGATCTTTATTTAGACTCAAGACAAAATAAAAATATTACCATTTGGTTTCTCATTATGGTTAACTTATTACAAATATATTTACTTATTTTATTAGCAAAATATTTCATCCTTAATATTATTAAACTATCTTATTTTTAAAACACATTCATAGGAAAAACATTCTACAGAAAAACAAAATTAACTTTATAATGAGTATGGATTTCTTAAATATTAAAAAACAAATTTTCATCTTGCAATGTCAAAGATGTTACATAAAATATTTATCCAAAATTCAGTACTAGATTTTAGTGGATATCACTTATTATACTTTGTTTACCAAACACAACATATCCCCATTTAGCCTTACTTTAAATGATATAAGTATAATCATCGATATATTCCTATTATTCAATAAATAAAATTATATTATGCCTATTCTTTATAACATTTATTGTATATTATTGTACTTTAAAAATATGCAATACTTATTTTTTAAAAAAATAATAATAATAAAGCATTCAAAAATTATTAACATTTTAAAGAAAATATCTTTGTTTAGATACTCCATTCTAAAAATTTATATTTCATTTCCAAAATAAATTCAAAATATATTCTATGATTCTTTCCTTTCCTTAGGATACATTGGACCTTCAATTTCAAGTTATAAAATTCTGTTCCTTCTAAGCAAATAAACACATCTTATACAAAACGATAGCATAACCTAAGCTCTAAATTATTTACCATTTCTTTTCAAAATATCTTACTAAAACAATGCAGTTACATGAAATAAAGATAGCAAAACAGATGTCTAGGATTTAAGGAAGAAAGATAGAGTATCACTCATAACATATCTCAAAAATCATGGCACAGTGCATTAACAAGAAATGGAGGTATGACCTTTACCTGTCTAATATCCTCCAATACATAAACAATGTTAAAGCTATTCCTTCAGCTTTATTAGAATGTCAAATATTTAAAGAAATATAAACACTGTCCAAATAAAATGTGTACCAGTCATAGGGCTTTGTTAACTATGCTGATATCTACACAAAGACTATAAGTATTATTCATATTCCTTATCCTATTTTAAAAAATATCATCTTGGTTTCCTGTCTACCCAAGTACTTCCAAGCCACTATCTCACTAGTATTTCTCAAGATTTTCCACATCTTACATCGATAAATAACTATCTGCATTTACAAAAACAATAAATAAAATTCACTGATAGTTAAAAAACAATCTCACTGTTCCACAAGAAAAGTTTGCTTATTTTATTATTCTGTATGTTTAATCATATACAATCTAATCAGATAACATTTGATTATCCAATAACAAGAAAAGTTTTAAAAGAATCACATAAATATTTGTTACTATGTTGGATTATATCACTAATATAAAAATCATTGTATGCATATTTTCAAATCAATCCTATCTCATAATGTTTTTAAAATGTTGTATAAAAAATGTGTTACATATAATTAAAACTTTTACACTTCATTCTTACTATCCATAGATGATCTAAAGAAAACAAAAAAATATACACTATAAATTATTAATAGTTATTACTATTACCAAATAACCTTTATCTGGTCATCATTTCAGTAGGTTTCCTTCAACCACTAGTTATAAAGCATCGCATATATAAAGAAAATACACATCCATACACTTTTTTTTTCAAAAATATTCTTATCTAAATTATTATATTATAAATTTTATGCTATTAACAAATTAATGTTTTATGTTTTCCTAATCTTATAAAAAAAATAGAAAATTTACATTTAACTAAGTTAACAAAATAAAATCAAAAACTATAATTACTTATTTCTTCCATTAACTTTTTCTTGACAAACAGTTCATGATAAAGTTCGAAAAATGTTTATTACTTTCTCTAGAGTTAAAGTTTAAAAATAAAATAATTATTAATCCATTTTAGTAAAGTTTATAGAAAATAATCCCGGGTCTTTACTGTTCAGAATGGTAATTATTAAACTGTAATACTAAAGAATTATTCCCACAAAGTTTATTCAATATTCTCTGCCAGTGCATCTGATGCATCACTCCATCCAATTTAACTTAAGTTATCTAGTAAACTTTTACATACTATATTTTGTATTTTCATGGATCTACCTTTTATTCATCTACTATATGTTCATTCTTTCTTACATAGGTTTTATTTCTTAATAAAGTTCTTTAAAACAAATACTTCTAAAGATGCATTTTTGTTTTTTTTAAATACTTCTGAGACAAGAAGTTTTATATATCACAACGCTTAAGTAAAATCTTCTCTGTAATTTCTTCCTTTAATTCTTTATATATATATATATATATATATATATATATATATATATATATATATATATATATATATATATATATATATATATATATATATATATATATATATATATATATATATATATATATATATATCCTAAACATTTAAAGACTAATATTCCTTATAGTCAATTTTTAAGGATGAAGAGGATTTGTAATGATGAGAAATTTCTTCAACAAAATAATAGTATTTTATATAATAGATTGCTCAATATGAGGTATCCTAAGACATTGTTGGATAATGCAGTAAGGAGATCTTCTTTAATTGATAGAAAGAAACTTCTTTTATCTGAAAAGAGTAAAAAACAATTAGATGTTCCACCATTGGTTCTTACTTTTAATAGAGATTTACCTAATATTAACCAGATATTGGCAAAACATTTTAACATATTACAGTCCACAGATTATTTAAAATCTATTTTTTCTGATCCACCTAAGGCTGTATATCGAAACATAGATCACTTAGAGATATACTTGTCAAAACAAATTTTATTAGTAGTTCTGTACAGGAAAAAGGATGTTCTCCATGTAAAGATAAAAGATGTTTTACATGTAAACATATTGTTGTGACAAAAGTGGTCTTTAGTACTAAGAATTGTAATTTCAAATGGTATATTCCTAATTATGTTACATGTAAAAGTGTTAATTTGATATATTTGATAGAGTGTAGTAGATGTTTAAACCAGTATATAGGTGAGTCAGCAAATAGTTTACACGTCAGAATGACTAATCATAGATTTGACATTTTGCATAAGAATAAAGATAGACCGGTTTCAAAACATTTTAACTTACTGAATCATTTAATTGATGATTTAAAAGTAGTGATTCTTCAGGAAGGTTTTTCTTCTACAAGGGAGAGGAAACAAAAGGAGAGTTTTTTTATTTTTAAATTCAAGACCTTAGAACCGCATGGATTGAATTTGAACACTGGAACTATTACATCTCTGGGTTACCTGGTCTCCTAAATGATTTCTATATGTGTGTTTTTTATGTGAAAATTTTCTTATATGAGGTTTTTTTATGTAAAGATTGGTTACATGGATGTTTAATATCTGTGTTTAATTGGTTTATAGATAAATAATTAGTTATAAATTATTGTACTTTGCACTAACTATATTTTTTAAAATGTATAAGTATTTTAGTTTTTAATGAATATTAATGTGAGCACAGCTATTTTTTGTGTGTGAGCATAGTTTAATTTTTCTATGTATGCACATATGTATATTTTAATTTTTAATTTTGGATTTTTTATTTTTATATTTATTTTAATTTAAATAGAATTTAAGCTTGATTAGGAGGGAATGTAGTTTTTTTTTTTTTTGTTTGAATTTTGTCATTGATTGGGTAGATATTCTGTGTTAGATTTTGTGACCAATCAGGGGGGTTTTGTTAATTTTTAATCTTTTACCAAATCTGTAATTTTTGATTATCGCCATTTTACTGTGTATTTTTTTTTCTTTCTGATGAAAACCAGTCCTCTGGTTGAAATATTATATTATTTATTGGATTTATAAGTCTTTATTTTTTTGTTTATATATATATATATATTTCCTTCAAAAAGGACTAAACATTTTATTTCTTTCATTATGATACTCTATAATAATTCATAAGATATAAGTATCTTATTCTTTTTTTAAAACTCCTGGATAAGCTTATAAATAATGCATCACAAATATTTTTAGATGGCAAATAGATTTCCATTGCATCAGTATAATGTCCGGGTTTTTATGTACTAAAACAATTCTTCGGTGAAGTATTAATAAAATAGTATCCATAAACACTATGCATTTTTATATTATTATAATTTATATACATTTTATTTCGTAGTATATCCATTTTTATTGCTAGGTTCTGAATTAAACCTTGATAAAATAACACTGGCAAAGGAACTTTAAAACTTTAGCAAAACATTTTTAATGAAGTTACTAAATATATTATAGTTTAACTCTCTTTTGCAAATACTTTTTTAAATATCAATTAGCTTTGCAAATAAAATTGTACGAGAGTACAAAATTGACTAAATAAAAAATTTAAAATTTAATATCACCTTTATATCTTCTGATATACTTTAATCTGAACCGTGTATCACCCCCATGCAATGGTATTTATATTCCAGAAAATACATCCCTTGATTGGTTGATTCTCACTTTTAGTTTGAGATCAAATTTACATATTTTCAGTTTTACAGAATTAAATTTTAAAAATAAAAATTATGACGTCATAAAATTTAAAAATATTATTTAAAATATAACTTTTAAATCAATTATTGTTTTACTAAATTGATTAAATATCTTTAAAATAACTTTTAAAATATATTTTAATATTTATCCTACTCTTAATATTCAATTTATCTAGTTTTATTTAAACAAAATATTTAATTTTTATTATAACTGTATTCATCTTTATGATACTATTTAAAACATTTAGAAACATTTATAACAACTATTTAATATTCACTGCTATAACAGATAATAATTATATTCAGTTCTATAATACAACTTTTAAAATATTTCGAACTTTGTTATTAATTCAAACAAGCATGTGTGTGAAAGTCACATGATTAATAAAATTTAAGACAGACAATTTTCAATCTAATTCTCTGTCTGGATTTATAAAATTGCCATACTTATTATATTAAATAATATAATTATAAAATTTTGGAAGAACAATTTAAAAATATAGAACTAAATACAACTCTTACCATCATAAAGCTAATTTTTTTTAAAAATATACATTTTTTAAAATTAACATTACTAAATATGATTTTATAAATTTAAATACAACATTTACTTCTATAAGTTTAAAACTATTAAAATTTAACATTTAAATATTCTTTTAAATATTTATAGCTGTGTTATTTAATATGGCCAGCTTTTGCAACCATATGCAACAATATTTAAAGCTTTACATAACTATTTTTAAATGATTCACTATAATTTTATATACTACATATTTTCTTTAGCTTCAAATTGTATTTATAACTTATTTAACTTAATATAATTAACATATTAAAAGAACATATTCTAAAATTTAAAATTTTTAATAATTTACTGTAATTAACTATTTTTGACCTATAGAAAAGGGCACAATATATATATATTAGTCATTAGCTCACTATTCTTAATTGTAAATAAGTTTTTTTTCTTTCTAAAAAAAATATTACTTCTTTGACAGTCTTTCATAAAAGTTTTTTTTCTTTTTTTTATGTTACTCTTAATTAATTGTAAATGTCTTTAAAAATACTCTAGCAAATTATTTTGTTCATTATAAAAAGATTTTTGATGTTTTTCTTTTAAACTAAAATATACTGCAATGGCATCTTGCTTTTAGTTGAATAAACTTATTTATTTTTTAAAAAAATTTGTAATTTAAAAATTACAACTATCATTTTCGAGAATTTATTTAGAATATCATTCTCAATATATATAATACATTCTATTCACCAGATGTACTATATATATATATAAATTATTAATCAATGTCTGTATTCCAATTATAATAAAATATATATAATTATTCAAAACAATACAATAATTAATACTTACATTCATATCGGCCTTTCAAGCCAAATTGAGCAAACGCTTTTTCGAGTGTTAAATAATAAATGAATACCCTCTGACCAAACAAGATATAGAATTTATGTATACAGATGCTATAAAAATAAATGCTGATTTATATATATGATTAAGTTTCAGTTGGAATGACGTTCAGTAAATTCTAGTAAATTTCATCGGCGTCATTCATTCATACGTTATATATAGTAATTTAAAGTGACTGTTCTATAGTCACACCTTCTGTGCCAGTACTTCAGATTTGCTCATATATAAATATTTGAGTCGTAGGAATAAGAGGATTCCTTTTATTCCTGCATAAATTCTATATCTTGTTTGGTCAGAGGGTATTCATTTATTATTTAACACTCGAAAAAGTGTTTGCTCAATTTGGCTTGAAAGGCCGATATGAATGTAATTACAATTGTATACAGACGCTATAAAAATAAATGCTGATTTATATATATGATTAAGTTTCAGTTGGAATGACGTTCAGTAAATTCTAGTAAATTTCATCGGCGTCATTCATTCATACGTTATATATAGTAATTTAAAGTGACTGTTCTATAGTCACACCTTCTGTGCCAGTACTTCAGATTTGCTCATATATAAATATTTGAGTCGTAGGAATAAGAGGATTCCTTTTATTCCTGCATAAATTCTATATCTTGTTTGGTCAGAGGGTATTCATTTATTATTTAACACTCGAAAAAGCATTTGCTCAATTTGGCTTGAAAGGCCGATATGAATGTAATTACAATTGTATACAGACGCTATAAAAATAAATGCTGATTTATATAAATAATTAATACTGTAAAAAATATTTTAAAAACAAATATATAATAGAATTACTTTCAACTATCTATGTAGTCGTTATCAACTAGATTCAAATTGTATTACAAAAAACCTTTACAAATGTATTAATTATTGTATTGTTTTGAATAATTATACATATATATATATATATATATATATATATATATATATATATATATATATATATATATATATATATATATATATATATATATATATATTGATGCAGTAATATTACCTGTGCTTCTCTGCATATAGATAAAACAGCATATGCATAAACTAATTCTCCAGCAAACTGATGGACTCTCTTGTTAAGCTGGTCCCTTTTAAAATAATAGACTGGCTTATTGTCAACTTCAGGAAAAGTATAATCTGGTAACTGTTGGCATACATACAGTCAGCTCCATTTAGTCTAGAATTTGATAAACTTCAGGCAAGCCAGCTGTTTAGTAGACATTATGGTCTATATAACTCAGAAAAGCAGGCCCTTTACTTCAATGTAAATTCAAACTTTACCATTGTGACCCTAGCAGCAGCAACTGTTTTGTACACTTTTGCCTTCAGTTATAACCTTATAATAGTAATAATCTTGTCATAATCTGAAAAACTGTTATATTTTCTGTTTTTCCAACCTTTTTATAGTCAGGGTGGAATGTAAAAAAAAACAGTAATTAAAAGCAAGTTTTCTTTATCTTGATTGAAAAAAGTTAATGATGCTTTTTCAATTTACCTTAATTCTTTTAAAAACAACTTTGCAGGATTTTTATCAAAATATGTTATACAAGCTTTAATGAAAAAATGTCTCTAATCAAAATAGATATTGGAATTTTATAACTACCAGTATATCTATTGTAACATAAAAACATGCTTCCTTTAATTTCAAAATCAGAATTAATTAAATATTAGACTTTTTTAAATATTTAATTTATAATAATTTTTTTAATTCAAAATTATTTGATCCTTAACTGTTATTCCAGTGTAAAATAGAAAATATATACATTTTTTTTGTCTGTGTTTATTTCTACTATTCCTTTCAACTTTATATATATATATGTGTGTGTGTGTAATCTTATAATTGAATATTTATATACCATAAATAGATATATATAAAGTATAACTTTAAAAATTTTATCCATTTAGGAATGCTTTTGATTATCCTCATAATTTTTTGGCAACTAACACTTTGAAAGGATAGCCTGCCACAATTCCATGATCTTAATGTTTGCTGCCTGTCCTGTTGCATTTGTATATTAGCATAGCTTTCTTTATTTTCCTTTGCTAATATACAAATACAAACAAGACTTAATTAACAGACAGGCAGCAAATGTTAAGATCATGGAATTGTGGAAAGGTTAGCCTTTCAAAGTGTTAGTTGACAAAAATTATGAGAATAGTTGAAAACATTCCTGAGTGAATAAAAATTTTAGTTATACTTTACATATATCTAATTACTGTTGTATATAGAGCTCATAAAATAAGCTCTTAACAAGCTTATTAAATTAGATCATGTGACATCTGACTTGAGTTTTTTTGTAATCTAATTACTGTATTTATAAATATTAAATTATAAGATTACATATATTGATTTGAGTAAATACAGACATCAAATTATAGTATTATTACATAGATATGTATGTGCACACACATTACTATGTTGTTGTATGCCTGAGACACATAACCATCCCAATAAATTAAAAAATATTGTTTTGTGCTTTGGTTTGAGAGTATTTCATTTACTTAATAAACCAGATGTTTGAAAAATAATCTCAAAATGTTACATATTATTCAAAGACTGGACGTATCTTGTAATATTTGTGTGTGTGTAAGTAATTAAACATTTCTTAAAATTTGTAACAATAATGAATAGCATTAATTTAACTAAGAGATGGAGCAAGTTACATTAACATTATTCATTATTGTTTTCCTGACGATTTATAGTGATGGCATTTTAAGTGTATTTATATACTGGACTATATCTTTAGAAAAATTTTTAAACTTTATTTAAATTTTTTAATTTCAAGCAATTATTAATAATAGCACACAGGTTAGGACATACAGAAGTTTCAAGTGATAGCATTCTCTCTTCTTCAGATGTTGCTGATCTAACCAGAAACAGTACTAGCATGGGAATCAATACTTGACCTTTAGATTTTTTTAATATCTTTAATTTACCACATCCACTAGGACTAAAAATTAGTGTCCCTCTAAAGTATTTAAATCTGTTTAATTATCTTTCTTCCAATAGATTCATTATTCTCTCATAATTATCTGAATGTCCTTTACTTCAATTAAATGTTTAGTTTACAGATTACTCTGTTAATTGATAATAAAAAGTGCATAATAAAACTAATTTAAAGGCTTATAACCACTGAAAATTAGTACTTTTTATTTATTATCTACAAAAATAAAAAAAATACAATTTTGTTAACTTTTGTTATTAACAGTTGCAATAATAATGAATGAGGATATGGAGGTAAATAAAGATAAAATTGTCTTTTATTTACAAAGTTAAATAATTATTGATTTGAAGCTTTCATTAAAGTTTGAAGGTGAAAAAACTATTTACGATAAAGACAGGTAAGTTTCTTTTCATTGTCATTTTCTTGCGTAAACTACGTGAACTCGCTTACTAAATATTTTTCTAATTGATTTTGTAGTATTTATTCTAATTTTTTGATTTAAAAAAAATTTGTAAAGCGTTGGTGGTCGAGTGGCCAGCACAGCTGCCTTACAAGCAGTTGTCCCGGGTTAGCGGGTTCGCTTACCGGCCGATGCTATGACACATGAAAAAAAAATTAATATTTCAAAGTACAATTAAAATTTTAGTGTGAAAATGGAAGTAGCCAGCTTTCTTAGTTTTGTTAATTGGCAACATTATCAACTTTTGTATCTTACATTTAAAACCACAAAATTCAAAACATATTTCTAAAATTATTTCTTCATTTTAAATTTAGCTCAGTTTTTAATATATTACATAACTTTAAAAAAAAAAAAAAATTTGTTATTACTGAAATAATATGAAAACCGTTCATTCACCTACGCCAACAATGTTTGGTTATCTATTATAACCTTTAACAAAGCATAAAAATATTTCAAAAATTTTCTGAAAAAGAAAAACATATTTTTTTATTAAAATGGTTATTTCATTTGTTTTAATGACAAGTAGCCAACATTAGACTAAGAAAGAGATAGAATAGTACATGGACTCATGTGGTCTTAAACATAGTTTAGGATCATCAGAATAATTTAAAATTCAATGTATGGGGTTAGTACACATTCACCCACATAGAAACATTCATTTATTTATGTATACATGTAAATGTATGTGGATATAAATTAAACACTTTAAATATTGATTTAAATAATATATACAGAAATACTGTCAACTCCAAATTCTAAATAAAATTTTCAATAGATTATTTTCTTATAAGTAAATGTGTATTTTTTTCTCATGAAGCAAATTTAATTGAGAAAGATTTAAAATCAATGTTTAATTAACTAATAGATATGGTTTTGAAAACATGTAATTATTATTTTTCAATTCAAATTCAAGATTTTTATCAAATAATGTTGATTAGAGATATTTTTTAATTAATTATCTCTGTAGCTATGTTTTCTTTGAAAGATAGTATAATTATTAATTCTTTTCAGAATGGGCACTCAATAAACAACAATCTCTGTACATTTATAAAATTCCATCTAAGGTGACAAACACAGACCAATAATAAAAGTTATATAAAGGTCAAAAATAATTATTTTTTCTTCTTCTTGTTCTTGTTCTGCTTCAACATGCTCTGATCAGCTTTAAGAATTCATTAAATTACCTTGGTTTTCCTGGATTTTTTTTCCACTACAGAGATAACATAGAAAGAACTTTGTAAAAATATAGAAATGTTTAATGCTAACCAATGTAATTGCTTAGTCATGAATGACTAGATTAAAAAATCCTTACAATTTCTCTTTTGAATTGTATATATCAACTGTATGACCTCCCATGCTTGACAATCGTGAATAATCTCCCAAACTACAAGAACCAACCAATTTTGGAGAAATACACTTGACTACAATATTTATAAATACCCTACTTTGTGCAATGATCACAGCAATGTCAACAATATATTTAATAATGCAACTCAGGCTACTCACACAACATCTGAAAAAGAAAAAAAAACTGTTAAGTCATATATATAGTTAATATCATACAGGAAGGTGTAAAAAATATTTTAAAAAAATCTATCTTTAAAGTCTTATCAAAAATTGCCCATACCTAAATTTATTTTACCATGGTCTTAATTTGTTTGCTTAAAGAAATGATTTCATATATAATTTTATTCTTTCCCATTGAGATAATATTTTTATGATTGTTTTATAATTGATTATGTTATATCTAAAAAGTATTGCAAGATCTTTATGAATATATATGGGGGAGGGGGGTGAACAAAGAGAATAATTTTGCTGCTTGTGCCATAATAATTTAATAGTTGAATAGCCTAATAATAATATAGCAGAAAAATCTTCAAAGGATTATTATAAATTATATATTATTTTTTTATATTGTTGTTTTATATTAACAATGCTCTGGTGAAAATTACTTTTATCAGAACCAACAGTAATTTTATATATATAAAAGTATAATACCCTTTATAAAAAAAAATATTATATATAAAACATAAATAATTAACGGTAAAAGCAATATTATATTTTAAATTCTTTAGAAGCACTTTTAATTACATAGTAATCCTCATCAGCTTTAACTGAATTTCAAATTTTTTAAACTTAATGTTAAGTAAATTTCCATAAGCTGTATATGGCCCTATTTGCAACATGCCTATTAATAACATCATCCTTATATTTATCTATTAAAATTGCCTCTTTAATTTTCCTCTTTTTATGATTCCTTTTTTCCATTAATATTTTTATTTCATTACTATTAAATGTAAACCTATATAATTACAAGTTTTTTCATGATCAAAGCCAACTGAAGCTATATATGAAGATATTATATTTAATTCTTATAATTTTGAAAATATTAAAATTTACACTAGATATGTTGATGATAATTTTGTTTGTGGTCCTCAAGACATTATCGATGTTTTTTTATATAATCTGAATAATTTAAACAATTTAAAATGGTCTATTGAGAATGAACAAAATGGAAAAATAAAATGTTTGGATTTACAAATATTTAGAGATGCTACTGACTTCAATTATAAATTAATTTTTAAATCTATTGGAGAAAGAGGATATATTTATTTTAAATCACATGTTCCAATGATATATAAAATGGCAAGTCTGAAATCGTTTTTGCATTGCAATGATAAATTATGTAAATATAAGAGTGATAAATTTTAAATACTGAACTCTTTGCTAATGAACTTTTAAAGGTTGGTTATGATAAAAACCAAATTTTGCATACAGTAAATTCATTTAATAATAAGAAGAGGGTTTGCAATGTTACCTTAGATAATAAAAAAATGGTTATCTATGCCATTTATAAATAACATGCAATCTAAATTAATTAAGAATATATTTAAAGAAAAATATAATATTTCATGTTGCGTTCCTTTGAATGTTGATTGATTAATAATTCTAAGAGTATAATTCCTAAATTGCAAAGAATTAATATAATTTATCAGATTTCATGTGGATGTCAAAAATTATCGGTGAATCGAGATGTCCCTGTGAAAAAAAGATTGAAGGAGCATCAATTATTATATAATTGGATTAAAAATAATGTAAATAATCAATTTAATACAGGTTCAGTATTCTTTGACCATGAAAAAACTTGTAATTATAGGTTTACATTTAATAGTAATGAAATAAAAATATTAATGGAAGAAAGGAATCATAAAAAGAGGAAAATTAAAGAGGCAATTTTAATAGATAAATATAAGGATGATGTTATTAATAGGCAAGTTGCAAATATGGCCATATACAGACTATGAAAATTTACGTAATATTAAGTTTAAAAAAAAATTGAAATTTAGTTAAAGCTGCTGCGGATTACTATGTAACTGAAAGCGCTTCTAAAGAATTTAAAATATAATATTGCTTTTACCATTAATTATATATATATATTGTGACCTTTTGATTAGTTCACCGTAATAAATTACCGTAATAAGATGTACTTAATCATCCAAAATTTTAAATTTTAAAAATATAACTGGCACTAATAACTTGATAGATAATTTTAATAGAAACTGAAAAAGATATTATAAACATACTATTGTTTTTATTTGTTTGTGATTGTTTTTTTTTAGGTCTATAAATAAATTTTGTAATAATATATTTTTTAAAATAATTATAATAATAAAAAATCGATAATTTTAATAGCTTAGTAAAATATTTTTATAAAGTTGACTAAATACTTTATTTTATGTTAAAATTAAACGGTTGAATTTAATTAGTTTTGAAATATTATTTTTTATGTTAAAAGTCAAAATGCTCAGTAATTGAGACAACTTTCATGTAATATTGGTGGGAATTTTGGATAAAAGCCAGACGATTAAAAAAAAGAGGGGAAAGAAAAAAGAAACAAATGAAGCCAGTAAGTAATTAAGTCGTCAGAAATATTTGATAAAATTCAGATGATTATAAAGATAATTTTGTGCTATAAATGTAATTTAATTTATATTAATAAATATCAAGATAATTTGCATTGGATAAATAATTATGTCATGCAGTAAATAACTAATTTCTTCGTCCAGTCAAAGTCATAGTTTGGGAGATCAAATTACAATTCTAAAAAAAATGCTAATGCAGAAAAAGTTGCCAGTGAATCTTATTATTATGGTGAACAGTCAAATATATAAGGATAATATTGAGTCATTTCAAGTGGTTAGAAGCTGGACAATCTTTCACGTAAGTAAAAACAATTTCAGTTATCTATACTTCATCATATATTTAAAAGATAATTTAACTTTATGATATAAAGAAAACTAAAATAAAGTCAAAATAAAAATCTTTAAAGAATAACTTACAGAAATGTGGAAGACAAATAATAGAAACAATAATTAAATTGATTTACATTATTTAAAAGTGATCCTACAATATTTTTGTAAGAAGATACACTAATAGTAGTGTAAAGAGGAATAATTTTTATTTACCTGACTTATAAATATTTATGTGGAAGAGTCAATAATAAATGAAAAATATAGGAGTTAAAATTGTCCCATAGAAAAGAAAATATATATATTATGAAACTTGATGTCAATAAACTGTAATATAAACATAGAAATAAAACAATGAACTTATTTATGTTAAATGGTTTTGATCTACACTTTAAAAACACTTGAATAATTATATTTGACATAATCCATTAATCTACTAATTCCAGTACATTTATAATAATGGGATACGAAAATCTCTGATTATTAAATGGTTTCAGAGAACATTTAAACATTAAATAATAATAATAATAATAAAATTCTCATTTTATTATAATTGCATTGTTTTTCAAATATTGAAGAGGCAATCTGTTAGATAATTGACAAATGCGTTCAAAAAATCTGAACCATCAGCTTTACATACGTATAGATTAATCACCAAGAAAAAAAAAACCCAAGAACTAAATAATAATTTTCTATTCTTTGGATAGAAATTAGATAATGGCTAACTTTATATTTTTTGTTATGAAGTTAATTTTCCTTATGTTAAAAATTGTTTTATATGTTAATGTTTTAAGTTATAATTTTAGATATATTCCAAATGAGATTGTTATAGATGTGAACTAAATAGAATAGTGAAATGGGTAAAATAATGTTCTAAGTTTTTATTAATGTATGATATATTTTAAAATGTAAGTTGATTAATATAAGGCAATGTTAAAGAACCTAGTAATATAATAGTGAAAATAACCAAATGTATGATAATGAAGTGTGAAGAAAAGTAAACTGAAAGGATTAAAGATGGGTGGATGATAAACTATATGATACAATAAATAAACTTGTGATCCCAAGTTAAAAATAAGTAAATATTCACTATTGTCAAATTATACTGACACTTTGTTTTGTAGTATATCACCAGGAGATTAGGAAAATAATTAATGGAAAGATAATATTATTATATAGTTCTGATGATTTATTGTATGATGTATGCTTGTAATCCTTTATACATTTAGATAGGTTGTCATTCCAGGGGATAGTCAATGTGGTAAATTGTAATTTCTTGAAAAACTGATAAGAACATAATGAGGTTAATCTAAGGGACATCCATATATGTAGTTGGGTGTTATAATGTGAGGAATTTCCATAAGATGAAGGTGATCAAATCCACAAGAACTTAATGGAAAAACTTGGACATTAAGATAGTATCATGAGGAATAAATGATTACTTGCCATGAGAGCACATCTTATTTGGAAAGGTAAATAAGACCTCCATTGTATATTTGTAGCATTTGAGTCCAGTAGACATAAGTTTCTTATCTACAGAATGTTAATTATAAAGAAAATAAGGTAGGCATGGTATATAGGTGGATTTATAAAAAGAGTATAATGGTTTATCTAAGTGTGGAAAATTGTTTAAATGGAAAATAAAATGTAAATACAAAACAAAAGTTGCATTAAGTAATTAATCTTAAAGTGACACTATATGAAAATAAAAATAAATGGGATCAATAATAAAAATAAACAAAGAAAAACATGAATGGAATGAGTGATGATCAAATGGTATTGCATCATTGGTTTTATTGTGGGTATTAATTTCCTAGATTTTTAAGTGATAAAAATAATCACATTATGATAATATGTGATGTGGTTGTTTTGCATTCATAAGGATAATAATAATATATATCTTAAATAAGAAATATACATAAAATATGAAACCTATAGTTTAAAAAAAAAATTATTCACAATGATTTTTGGAAATTGAAAAATAGGAAAAATAGATTCCTATAAGTTTAAAATTTTATTGTTTAGTAGATAGGAGTCAGCAGTTCTCATTATTGTATATAATTGTACAAATGTTAAAGAAATTATATGTATTATAACTTGTTGTTGTTATACAATGTATTTAAAATTCTGTTAATAATTATTGTTATTCATATAAATAAATTAATATTGTAAATATAGTGATTGAGTGAAGTCTTTGTTTCAATTTGGAATTATTTTCACCACTCTGTCATATCCAAACACACAAATTATTGGAAATATTATATAGAACAAAACTGATAGATTTAATTGGTTATTAAATTCAGTCACAATTACTTGAATGAGAACATTTAATAGCATTATAGTTTTAATTTAAAATGGTTATATCTTTATAGTCACATGGAAATTTCTTAGGAAAGTAAATTTGAATTCATTTCAAATACATTCAGAAGAGTATATGAGTATCAGATATTGGTATGAGAATATTTTAGGCAATCTAATTAAAGTTAACAGGGTATATAAAACCAGGTAAGTTGATTATTTAGCTGACTAAAGGTAAAATGAAAGTTATTTTGAATAATGATTATATTTTAAGATGATAATAAAAGTAGTTCATTTTATAAGTAGTAGTTAGTTATAAGTTATAATTATATTATTTGGTAGAGAATATGATGATGATTTATAATTGGGGATTTATTATCATTGTTAAAAAGATATACTAACTCTAATGAAATAGCTTAAAATATATTATATTGTTAGATGTGGTTATGATTAAGATGATTGGATCTTAGTAAAATCCCTCTTATTATTCAATTATCTTAAATAGAAAAATTATTAGGTTATCATATTGGAATAAGTAAGAACCTTAAGATATGCATAAGGTAGTAGTAGTTATTATAAAAGATATGATTGTAATAGGTTTTTTTAATCTGATGTGATTAATTCAAGATGTTATGGATATATATATATATATATATATATATATATATATATATATATAACATATATATATATTATTATTATTATTATTATTATTATTATTATTATTATTATTATTATTATTATTATTTAAAACCACTCTTTTGTAACTGTCTTTATAAATCTACTTTAGGAATTATTTGATTGATAATTATAATCAATTGTTGAGTTTCATGAAATAATATTTTATATGATTTATGGTTTAATGTTAGAGCTAGGTGGTAGATAGATTCAAAGTGTATAGTAAGAAATGTGGAGATCCAGGGCAGACAAGTTGTAGTAGAAAGACAGGTTTTTGATGCTTAAGTGTCTAGCCATATTATGGCATAATCTTAAAACAAGAAAGACAAATTAGAAAGTATAATAATTTTTTTTGTTGTTGTTGTCCCATTGAATAATCACTGAGCAATATTTATGAATAGTTATCAATAAATATAAAAGAAGCATGAGAGCATCAGCAGATAATAAAATAAAGTTATACTAATAACCAGCATTAAAGATTAATCAATAGTCATTTTTATAACTGATTCTAAAAGAAATACATTATAAGATAGGCTAATTATTTTTTAGACCATGTCAAACTTAGGGCATAATATAAAATAATCATCTGTATGCATATACTTAAATACTAAAGTATCATAAAAAGTATGGAATCCTGATGCATGCTGATTATCATCAATGATCTAACCATATGGTACCAAGAGTATACAGACCATCTATAAACTAATTTTCAATCCATCTAAATGAAGTGTAGTGAAAATATTTTAAAGATGATTATGACCTCCTTGCTATCTGGAGAACCATTTGGATGTCCAAACACAAACATTTACCCCCACCTATTGCTCTAGAGCTAGATTGGAATATACAAGAATCCTAGAAACTATAATTGTGAACAAGAAAAAATAGAAATATATATGTTTGATCTAGTTTAAACAATTTCACTGGGATCATTTATAAATCTCTTAAAACATTATGCTATGATGAAATCAAGAATAAAACAGATAGCTGGAGAAATAAAGACATTAACACTATTATTTTTAACAATTATTTAATAAAGTTTACTAAATAATAAATAAAAAAATTTTTAAATTATAATATGACAATTTCAAATCTATTATGTTTCTACATAAGAAATATAATTTCCTATATCAAATAACATTAACCTGTTAACTTTTATTACTAAATTAATTAACATTTACTTTTTGGTTTATTCCTCCTCTTTAATATTTAAATCTGAAAACAAAATTTCACAATAAGAAATTTAAAAATGTAATATTTGCTAAACCCTTTTTCCCCTTTTCTTATGAAAATATAAAGGTCCCACACTTTTTTATATTTTGGGAGGGAAGATAAAATAAGTTAAAGTTTAACTATTTAACTGTTATTTGAGGGTGATAATGTTGAATGAGAGTAAATAATCTTTCAGTTTTAGTAGAACCTGAAGGTGTCCAACTGAATTAACACTCATGGTCTTAGCCATTATTTAAACTTGTAGCTGCACAAATATGACCATCATATAATTACATAGTGATAATTAGTTTATTTAAAGAGAATTTCTGGCTGTTTATTACAATATAAATGATGGTTTTAAATTTGTTTTTTAATGTTTTAATGATTATTTATTATAATTTCATATTTCACTATAGTCTCATATTTCAAAAATTTTAAATAATTATGAATAATTCTTATGTATAGAAAATTAATTCAGTAATATACAAGCTTTAAAAAAATTAAGTGCCAAAATTTACTGTAATAATGTCTAAGGTAATGCTTTAACAACCTCATAGCAGCCCTCATTACATAGACACTGATTTTGAAACAACCACTGCAAACTAATAGATATCATATTATAAAATCAAATTTCCTTTAAAATCATTGCTGAATAATATTGGGTTAGAAATTTCCAATATAAAAAAATCTTTATGTTTAAGGATCCAAAACTAGCATCACAAAATAAAAAACCAATGAGAATAAAAGATGAAACAAAAATAAAAACTTGCAATTCAGATATTACAATCAAAAGTAATACAGATTATTAAAATATATTCATTCCACTTCAAAAAATAAACAGTAAAATATCAACTAAAAACTATTTATAGCAAACCTCTAAATAAATTTAATATGCTAATACACAAAGAGAAATAATATCTAAAACATTCACTATATTCAATAATACTGGTCTGACCCATTTATATAATTATATTCTCAATGATTTATCCTATAGATATTTATTTGGGTACATTTGTTTTCACCATGCTTCTGTTTGTACACTCCTTAAATCCTCTATTAAATTTAGTTTTAACCAATTTTGTGGAAGTGTAGCTAGAGAAAGCTTTCTTATCAATTTTACATCAAAGAAGAATAGGTAAAATGTGGAAAAAATATTGTTCTCTTGATGGGCACAATTGCTTTATATAAATGTGGTTTAGTTTGGACATGATTTTTTAGAATGTCTTTGGTTTGGTTATACTTTTTAAACTCATGGAGAAAAGAACTGTAAAATGCAACAATAATCTTTCATATATCATAAAGCTCAGTAAATTCTCTTTTGCTCTATACTTATCATTCTTCATATGAAAAAAATGCTTCTAGTTCTAATTTGTAAGATATGACTAAATCTGCTTAAATTGTGCATGTCATAATTTTCTCCTTTTCTATATTTGGTATCTCATAGGCACAATTGTTGGATAACATAATTATAATTAATTATATTTAGGCAAATCATTGCTCCTCTATCCCCCTTCCTCCATCTTCCAGACAATATATAATTCATTTAACCAGCTTGGTTGGATATTAAAGTTTGAGACTAATGTTTGAAATAAAATAAATGATTTAGATGCAAAGTTAATAAATAAAATAAATTTAATTGTAATAAAATATGCAAAATAAACAATAACAAAGATGGTGAATATAAATTATAAAAATAAAAAAAATATCATTACTATTTCCTATTTTTTCTATACATGATTTCTCTGTCTATAAAACTTATTTTACATTCATTTTTATTAAATGATTTGTAAATTCTAAAAAAAAAATGAAATAATAAATAACATATCTACAGAAGTTAGATTGTAACTAATACATATTGACTTAATATATTTTCATTGATATTGATGCACAAATATCTTCAAATAAGAATAAGATATCCTACACGTGAATTAATCCATTTTCTTTTTGAACATCAACACATGCATATCTCTCCTTTACTCTGTATAGTAACATAAGTTCCAATTTTTTTATAGAATGCATTTAACAAAAGGCAGAATACTTATATGTGACTACACTGAGCTTCAATTCTTGACTTTACATAATTGTGGAAGGACTTTATCACTTAACTAGATCTAATAACGTAAAATAAATATCTTTGAAATGTCATAACAAATGCCTGTGTGTTTTTTTTTTAGAAATAGACATTTAAAAGACACTCGGCTCTATCAATATGTCAGAAAAAAGTAATACTATTAAACAAATAATATCTGACATACTATTTTAAAAGACACCTTATCATAAGAACTATATCATCGAAAACTAGGGCTCAATCAATTACATGACAGACTTTTATATTTAGGCCAAATGTTATATGACTCAACAATATATTAATTTTTTAAAATAAAACCTCTGAATTTATATTTCGTTACGCACATAGCCAAAATCAGTCTGATTTACCGTTATTTTTTACATAAGTATTATGCCTGTATAAAATAAAATTAACTTAATTCTTTCGTTAGTGGGCATGGTTTTTGAATAAGTATGTTCTTTCCCGACATAAATAATATAATAAAAGACTTCTACTCAAACAATAAATAACCTTCATTAAAAAAAGTCTATATAGTTCATAAAAATATAATGGCTTAAAAATATTTAGTTAATTTAAAAATGTCTTTCTAATAAACACTGCTTTTTTAAATAAAAAATTAATATAAATTTTAGCACATTTTTTATTTCTTTTCTTTTTTTAAAATTGAATTATTTGTTTATTTATATAACTTAAGAAAATGTATGGCAAAGCATATGGGGGGTGGGCTAAAAGTCCAATAGCGAGCACAACACAGCCTATTACTAATAACTAGTTGTAATATTGGTATTTTCAAGCATGTTTACTTTAAAAATAATGAATTTTATAGAAAATTGATAACAGGGCAAATAAGAAAAAAAAAATTTAAAAAAAAAATCGATTTCAAATGTATAAATAGTACTTTGAAAAACTTTCATTTCTAATAGCCCGAGGTTCTGTTATCAAAAAACGTTTCCCTTTTCCTTTATAATAGAACGTTCAAACCTTGTTTGGTTTTTATCGATTCGCAGAGACTGTAATTCCTGGTTTTCATTGTAAAGTATTGTAATCCAAATTTATCGATCTCACCTTCTGATTGTATCATCCGTTTACTTGTATTCGCTGTTCCGTAATAAAATTTATATATTTATATAAATAAAATAAAAAACAGATAAAAATTGAACAAAATAGCTTATTTACTTCCATACTGTGTATCCTTATTCTTGGATTAGTAATTATATATATATACGATAACAAACAACAAATTTTTCACGGTTTTCTATTAATTAGTTATACAGTTATCAGAAGAAAATACTCTTTGAAGAACTCACTGCAGAGCAAAGTCCTTTACAACAATCCCTCAACGAGAAACAATAAGTGAAGCAGCATAAGTCACCAAGCCTGCTAATTGCCAAAATTTTAAATATTTAATAGAAAGCTGTAACTTTTTAACTAGGAATAATTAGATACCTATTTACAGACAAATATGAGATAGTTAGTTGGAACCGTTATTATTCAATTATCTGAATTACAAATCTTAATCTGAATAAAATTTCAAAACATTTTCAGCTGATCTAGATTTTTAATTCAAATTCTAGAATTGGCAAGTGCATGTGTTGTTTCTTTATTATGAGGCCTTTTATAAACAAATATATCATTATTTTCAATTATTTTTAATTCATTGCAGGATGAAGATATCTCCAAGTTCAATCCAAGTTTTTCTAATCTTCAGATTCTCTTTTCTACATCATAACAGCAAATTTTCTTATTTCATTAATCCATCTCATATGTGAGCTCATTCTAAATCTTTTATAATCTCATGGGATTGAGTTAAAACTTCAACTGTTCACTTATAATCATCTCTAGCACTATGCTCTACTCAGCTCTGCTTCATCGGCAATAATGTCTGTTTGTTCTCTCACACATGTATTTCATTTTTGATCCATTCTGGTTGCTGCTACCATACATTCTTCTACACTTGATTAAATTATCTGAAATCTCTGCATTACTGTTTTGTTAAATGTCCAGATTTCAAATTCATAAGTAAGAAATCATAAAATGCATTTATTAAAAATTTATTTTCAAATATATGAGCAATTTTATTTTAACATTAAGTTATTTCTACCAAAAGCATTCTGTTCAAGTTTAATTTTAGGATTAATTTCATCCATAATGTTTCCATTTGCAGTTGTTAAATTCTTCTAATATATCATTATTGATCTTTATTTTCTTTTCCTGAAAAAAAATCTATTGAATATTACTTTAGTCTTTTTAGCATTTATCTTTAGTCCTACTTTATTATTTTCATCTGATAACTTGTGCAATATTTTCTAATGTTCTGAAGTATTATTTGCAAACGCAACAATATCAACTGCAAAATCTAGATGACTTAACTAATCTTCATTACTTTTATTCCCTTAGTTTCATGTTTTAATTCATAAAATACTTCTTGTAAAACTATAATAAAAAGTTGCACACCCTTGTCAATGTTAGTCTGCTTAGTATAACTAAGTAATATAATCAACTGACATTCTTCAGAATATGACAATATTCTTGGTCCATATGTTGATAATTTTATGCTTGATGGTAGAAGCACATATAGAATCAAATCACTTTTCATAATCTACAAATCCAAAGCATAATGGCAGCTCATATTCATTGGTCTTTCTAAATCTTCTCTCAATATTTGAATGTGATCCACTATGCTAAAGTCATTTTTAAGTTCAGCTCAGTCTTTTGGTTGATTAAAATCCAAAGTTCACTGTCGATGTATTGCAATTACCGTGATAAAGACTTTGTTAGAACTAATAAAAGACTGATAAGACTCTAATTTCTAATATCTTCTTTATCTTAATTTTAAAATATCAATATACTAATGCATTCTTTCAGTCACCTCATGCATCTCTATCCTTTAGATGTTTGGTATATAACTTTACCAACACTTTTTATTTCTTCACCTGCTTTTTTAAAGATATCAATAATAATTTCATGATTTTCTGGATATTTTTTCTTTTTTAAAGATTTATTTGCAATTTTTATTTCCTCATTTGATTTCAATTTTTTATTGTTCTATAATTCTTTGCAGAACTCTTCTAGATAAATATTTTATGATGACATTTCACTTTTTTGTGATAGTTTTTTTTCCTACTTATTGCAGAAATAGGTTTCTTGCCAATTCCAAGATATTGTTTTACAATTTTGAGACTTTTATTCTCTTTTATAGCTTTTTTTTGCTAATTTACAAGTATATTTTCATATATCATTAACTTCTTTGCATTCTACATCTTCTTAATATATCAGTTTTATATATTTTCATTTTTTCATATATTGTCTCAGTAAAAATAAATTGCTGCTTTTTTTGTATCAGCCATATTTGTTGCAGTTCTTGATAATGTATCAGTTATTTTCCTATTGGTTTCATACAAATCTGAACCATCTTCAAAATGTGTTAATATTTTAAAACAATTTACATTCTTATTTAAATTCACTGGAATGTTTCTGAAGGTTAGGAATATCAATTATGAATACTGTTTTCCTTAATAAATTTTGTCTCTCTAGTTTTACATTAGCATTTATCTTAAATCTTTCTAATCAAGGATCACTTTCTGCATTTTATCTATTAAAACATTACAATTTTGAATTACAAATTTGCTATTAGTCAAAATACGGTACAATTATGTTGTAGCTTCATTTGGATGCTTCCATCTGCATTTCCATTTACTATTTTTCTTAAAGAAAAAATTCATAATATACTTCTCTTTTTCTGCAAACCCAACAAATCATGTCCTTACCAAATTTAATATTAAAGTCTTGCACAACAATTTCAAAATGTTGTTTGACCTGATCAAAAACTTTTTATACATCCATATAAAATTCAACTATTTCTTCCTCACAATGAGAACTTGTTGGGGCATAACCCTTAATTATTTGCATTTGGTATACACCATCCATCTGCACAATGTTTCCTACTTTTTATTTATAATAAGTCCCACATCATTTGGGTTTCTAATATTTGTGCCTTTGTAGTAGCATAATATTCATTTTTTAAATCAGTTTTTCTTCACCTTATTTTTTAACTTAACAAAATTCAACAATGTCTCATGTACAAATAAAATGTCCATCAATTAAAAATTATTATAATAACAATAAAAATCGTATAAATACTATAAATTTGCTTGTAGAGAAGTTAAATAATTTGAATGGCTTGAAATGGACTATTGAAAAGAAGCAAGACAAAAGTATTAAGTGTTTGGATTTAATTATTGCAAGAGATAATAGTATGTTAAGTTATAAATTAATAATCAAACCATTGCAAAAAAGGAGATATATAAATTGTAAATCAAAAGTACCAATTATTCATAAGATGGCAAGTTTTAGATCTTTTTGTTTCCTAAGGTAAAATTATGTTCTTATCAGTGTGATAAATTAAAAAATATTTGAGATATTTACCAAGGAATTGGCTTGAAGATGATTATAAGATTAAACAGATTAACAATACTTTATGTCAATTTAAAAAGAGTTATAATGATTTAAAGGAATTGAAGATATATAATAAAAAAAATGGATATTTATTCCATATATTTCAAATGCTCAAGTGAAATTTTTTTATCAATATATATATAAGAATGTGTTTAATATTTCATTTTGTGTTACAAATAAGTTAATAAGTTAGTGAGTAATTCTTAAAATGTCATACCTGTCAAGAATGCTGTGTATCAAATTTTTTATGGATGTATGTTATCATATATAAGTAATCAAAGTGCAGTATTGAAAGAAAAAAAACTAAAGAAGCATGAATTGTTCTATAAGCATGTGAAAAGTAAATATAATAATCATTTAATGACTGCTTCAGTCTTTTTGTATCATGAAAGGACATGTAAATTTAAATTTGAGTTTGATATTGAAATTGTTAAGATTCTTCATGAAAAGAGAAACCATAATAAAAGAAAAATTAAGGAGGCAACTTAATAAATAAAAATAAAATGAATATCTTATAATGTGAGAAAGAGGAAAGTACTTGTTATTGTACTGAAACATCAGTTATTTAACTATTATATTTTTACTACAGGGAAACTCCTGGAAATAATATTATATATATATATTGTACCCTTACTTCTTGATATATAAAATAGTTTAAAATACAACTAGCTCAGTTACATTATTATGCTTAATTAAAATTTGCATATCTATCTTTAATATACTTTTATATTATCATATCCTAATTAAATTTATTATCAATCATCAAAATCAATATAGTTCTAGATTATATTAATTAAATAAGTATTTAATCAAATTATGAGACTGCGAAGTAAAGTTACAAAGTAATAAGCAGATTTACACTGAGTCAATATCTCCCAAGATACTGTCTCAATGGCATAAGAATACTATCACTACCCTATCACTTTACCACTACATCTATAGCATTCTTATGGCTTTTAAATGAAATAAATTATCTTTAATAATACTAAAATAATTCCTAACTTTAACTTAAAATATAATTAAATAATCTCAGGTTCTTCTAAGCTATTTTAAAATAATAATAAATCATGTAAATAAGTATGATGTGGGATTTTATATCAAACTTAAATACACCTAACTTATTTTAATAATAATAATAAATAATAATCTTAAAGTGTAATTTAATCTCATCTATTTCTATGATATAATCATAATTAAATGAATAAACAATCATATGTATATCTTTTATTTCATATGGTATCTTCATTTTAAAATAGATCAAAAATCTTAGACTTAATAATCTGTGGCAATAAACAATATTGTATTCTTATAATGTGCATTATAATCATCTTATGACCATTGTAATATTTATGTTCATGTCAATCAATTCTTATAAAATAATGTTAAGCAAATATGGTATTCAATTCTAAGTAATAATAACAAATTCATTTTGTGCAAATATTATGTTTATTTCAAATCATCTGATGTCAAAATGCTGAGGTGAAAAATAATGAAACTCGACACACTTTTAAAACGAATTAACAAATTTATTTACAATAACTTCAAATAAAATTTATTTACACTATTTACAGTTTAAAATTTATGACAACAAATAAAATAAAAATAAGAAATACAAATATAAGAGGCTTACACTGTTATTAACTTATGTACTTAATAAGCAATTACATTCCTTCAAATGCTATATTAATAATATCACAGTGTGTTTTCCTTAAACTTAGATTTTAAATAAATAGTTGTACTTTAATTACTACAAATAACAATATGTCAAGACTAATTATGTAGCATGTGTACATAATGTAGTTCTACCTATTAAATAACTACATTAATTAAATATCATTTATAATGTATTATCATGTATTCACTTTATTACTAGCATTGCTTAATATCTGTATATAAAATCAATATCTCTTTATAATGTAAAACGAATGATTGGCTATAATTATATTCCACCTAATGTAATTCCTGTTATATGTTTTATAAAATATGCATTCTATATCTGTATTATTCAAACATTAATATTTAAATCATTTATCAATTTTAAATTCATGAAACATTACATTAGATAAATTCTATGATTCCTTTCTGTGTAAAATCATTATTTACCCTATGTGCTTTACTAACCTTTCTAATAAATTTCTATCTATAAAACATATTCTAAACTCATTTAAAACATTTTCCGGAAAACAAATATCAACTTCAAATAAAATATTCATTATCCAAATTACTCATACTATATTGTCTATACTTAGTAAACTTTTCAATCTAAATATAAGCTTCTACTCATAACGTAACTTAACTTATTCAATAAACAAAATACACAAAAATATAGACTTTTAAAATCCTTTTCTAAATTGCAAAAATAAAATAATTACTTAGTTAAATAATAAACATCATTTTAATACTAAGCATAAATAAAAATATCAAAATTATTTACGAAAGAATCATATAATTATTTCTAAGCTTTTACATAATATTGTATCATGTTTATATTATAAATTAAAAATTATGCATATTTTAATAATGTTTGTTGTCAATATAATGTATGTGTTTTCATAATATATTTATCCATTCATTCTACAACAACATAATATTCAGTTGATCTAAAGAAAAAACATATTAAATTCATTAAAAATCATTATACAATATTTTTTACCATAATAATAATATTGTCCATTCTGCTATCCAGTATTCTTCGGAATTTGCAGCTTCATAAAATAAAAATCATTCACATTTTCACTCATAAACATTCATTAGAATATTCCGTGTTATATTAATTATAAAATAAGTTTATGTAATTAATTATTATATTATTTTTAAGTTACTATTTAATAAATGTACCTAACCTACTTTTTAAGAGTTTAATAATATTTAAATTTTATGTTAAATAAATAAAATAAAAATCATATTACATAGTCCAGCGTTGATTTTTGTTCTACCATAAAAGTTCTAACAAATATCCTCCGTATAAAGTCAATAAAACACTATTTCCTGTTCCGTTGTATCACGTGTTTCTTGAAAGTTTATAATAAAAATGATAACGTTCTTTTTTTAAAAATAAAAATAAGTTTCCCAAGAAAACAAAACAAAATTAAAACAATAGTTATAAGTTTTGTCTGGATCCAGTTCTTCATAGAATATTATTCAAAAAGTTATTATTTCAAAACTAAGTTATAATTTATAAAATTATCCTTCAATTATTTTAAATTAACTTAGTTTGGCTTGGCTTAGTTTAACTTGATTTGGATATCCATGTATTACTTGCGCATTTATAAATACCATATTCCGGTAAGAATTAATTTCTTCATCTATAACGTCCAGCGTTTAGATAACTTTAATAAAATAATTTTATTATATTACGATTTTTTAAAATACTTATACTTATAATATATTTACCTTTTCAAATTATCAATATCTAGTCTTTTAAGCATAAAGACTTAACAAGGCAAGTATTTATTTAAAATTACTACTGCTTTTTATATCTTTCCTTAAGATATACATTTTACTTCTATAATTTGTCCAAAAATACTTTTTTTCACAGAAATAATTATATTTTTTTAAAATATCTATTAATAGCAGACAATAGTAATTTAACTTTAAAACTATTTATAGTCCAAAATACTACTTTTCTCCATCTTATAGTTTTATGTACTAATCCAGCGTCTGTTACTTTTCTAGCATAAAGTTTCTGACATATTTTTCCGATACGCGATGTTTCCATGATCATTTGTACGTAAATTGAGTTTCGATACTGAGAAGATAATAGGGAATTACTAAGTTTCTACTGCATATTCATTACTTTAAAAATATAATAAATTATTCAATAACACTCTTATGATTTTACAACTGATTTTAAGAGCGTTTATAAATTTACTTGGCTATTTTTAATAGCACAAACGACTTAGAAGTTTTATTATAGAGAGACCCCCCTCAACAATTGAATCCAGCTTATATACTGCCAGAAACTCCTTATCTGATTGGTAGGTTTAAACAATCAAAATTTCTTATTTACATATTTACCAACACAATATTAAAAATAAATAACGACTTATTTAATATTTAATATTTTATCAAATTCTTTTAAAACAATATTTATCATTTATTCAAATCTATTAAACATTCTTTTGAAATATTATTTCTCACTTGATTTAAATCTTAACTTTTATAAGATCATTTAAAATAAATTAAATCTTTTTAAATACGTTACATTTTTAAGACAATATTTTATAAAATCAAATTTAATACTTTACATTAATATCTTTATTTTTATCTCGTGATAACTCACGTATTATTTATAAATTTTACAACATGATTTTGTAAAATAATAATTGCAACTCCATTAGACAACTTCCACGCATGTGTATAACATCTGTTCTTTATCACAAGAACGCTTGTCTAAAAATAAACTAACAATTGCTTTTTTAAAATAAATATTTATTTTTAAAATAAATAAGATATTATATCAGATTTTAAAATAATTATTTGATATGATTAAAATCAAATATTAATCTCAATTTAAGTACTTATAATTTAAAATATTTTTATTCACTTTTAACATATATTTTGAATTAAATAAATATTTTTGTCTAATTTTAACTTAATCTTTTAAATACTTTAGCTTCAAACATTTGTTATTAAATTTATTAATGCAGTATTACATCATAATCATCATCATTTAAATATCTTCTCAATACCAACACAATTCACATATTAAATACTCATAGATTGCTTTAATTAAACTTATGGTAACATTACCACAAGCAAAGTCAACATCACATTTTAAAATACTTCTTAAATTTAAAATTTTCTACTAAATTAGCACAAAACTTAAATGGTGACCCATACAAAAGGGCACAATATATATATATTGAACCCTTTGGTCTTCATTCAAAGCTTCTTTAGTTCAAAGCTGGGTTTGATAACATTCATTTAGATCAAAATTTCCCTTATAAAATGTGTTAAATTTGATATAAAATTATTTAAAGAGTATTAATTATAAATTAAAATAAAAGTTTGAATAAACTTTCCTGAATTATCTTATATGTATTGAAATCTCATTCATAAATGCTTGAAATAAAAATCGTTTAATTATAATGTAAATGTAATAGGGATTTAAAGCAACATAAACGGTCACATTTATTATAGTTTATTTGTTAAAATTGTTTTGCAGATAGTTATTAATAATTTAAATGGATCAGAAAGGGGGAATAAATATTTTATAAAGTAAATATGATTTCTAGTTAATAAGAAATTGGCTGAGGAAAATTGTATCAATTGGGGGATGAAAATTTAGCTATAGAATATTTATTGAAAGAAATTTGTATAGGAAATCGAGGATTAATAAAAGGGTTAAAACTGTGCAAGCAGAATCCCGTGTGTGTGAGGTGCATGAATGGAATGCAAGCAAAATTTTTATTATAGAAATAACTATTAATCACTATTGGGCATGTATGGTATCGTCAAAAAGCTTATGGAAAGAGCAATTATTTTGTCTTAATTTTATGTCCATAGCAGCTAGTTCTCATTCAAAATCTTGAGTTCAAATTCAGTCTGCTATGTATTTTTTTTATTATAAAAATTTTCATTTTTTTTTTCAAGTGGTTTTCCATAAGGAGTAGGAAAAGATCTAACAAAAACCATGTGATTTCTGTCTGAATGTGAATAATTAATTTAAAAACAGTAATAAATAACCAATTAAAATTGGGGTATATGGTTTAATTGACAGAATGTGTCATTTAGAGATTGATTGTCAGGACTTGACTATAAAAACTCAGCCATTTTCTGGGAGGGGACTTCTCTTCATTTTGTCTGAGGTACAACTCTATTTGAGTTTGAAATTCTTAATTTAAACTAATATAGAATAAGTTTTATCATCCTTCCTGGCTCAATCTCTAACTGAAATCTTGAATCAAAATTTGTATTATTGTGAAAATATGATACATGCTTAAGCTTCCCACATCAGGCATATATTATTTCTCCTTGAAATTAATCATCATCTTGATTCTTTATGCAACCATCATGGCCACAACTAATTGGAAAGTAATGCAACATCAGCCGAAAACAAAATTTTACTTTGAGAAAAGTACAGAAACCATAAGTTTAATGAATGTTCATTTTAATTATTCATTTCTAATGATGGATAAATACTACTATTCCTGTTATAAAAGATTTAGAAAGAAAATAATCATCATAAAAGAGAAGTGTGGAACTGAACTATAATACAAATGTATATGCCAAATCCCACCTAAAATGCTGTTTGGATCATCAATGCCTTAGAAAGCTAATGTATCAATGAAAAGCAATTGGTTATCATATGGCAGAAAATTTATATGTTTATCAAACTGAGATATCAAGAAGCCATTGAGAATTTCAAGGAATATAGTGCTATAATATTATGTGAAAGAATACCTCAAGTTATCTGACTTTGCCAGCATAAGCAGTAGTGAACAAAAGACTCATTTGTCACATAGACAAATTATGATAAAGCCGGTCAAAATATATTATAATGGTAAATGAAATCCTATTCAAAGAAACCTAAACTGTCTGAAAGGAATTAAATCAATGTTTAGAAAATTATTGCCTCATCTAACTAAACTTCATACTATAATTGGATAATGTGAATCTTATAAACAAAACTCTCTGGATTAATTTCTGTATGTCTGAAAAGAATATTATATTTGGAATACAAATTCTGGTGAGGAAAAAGAAACATGTGCTTCGCTAATGAATAGATAAACCTTGCAGATTACTTAATGAAATGATTCTTTTAAATTTCCATGGATTACTTATTTAGATAATGTGTGCACACAGAACTATTAAGGGATAATTACCACTGCAGGAATACGAAAGGAACTTGGGATAACTATACCGGAAAGTGACTATAAGTATTTTTTTTTTTATTAACTGTTATTTGTTTTTACAAGCCATTTGTTTAATGCATTATAGTACCATTTTATTATACGCATAAGTCAAGTGTTAGTGAAATATTTATTTCCTTTAAAGTTAAGTTAGACCACTACTGTTTGGAGAGTTTTGCCTGTTTAAAGTTAAGTTAGCATATTAATTTAAAAATATGCCTTCTTGGAATAATAAAATATTGCTTTACCCTAATGATTTGAAAGAGAAATATAAATGAAAGGATATAGTGTATAAGATGTTTATTAGAATAATTTATTACTTTAAAATTTACTTATAATAAAATTGATATGTTTTTATCTTTGAACGCATGTTGTTGACAGAACGAGATAGCCTTGTCCCAGTTGAGAGAAAATTATTATATGAACGATGTGTATTTTTTATTTCTAATTATTATAGATAAAAATTGATTTTATGTGTAAACCTATTTAAACTTATAAAATTATTACTAATACATCGTTATGATATTTTGTGTAGAAGTTAGATTTAAATTTTCATATATGTGTGAGAATTGGTGAGTGACCCTTGTATGCTTGAGGTTGGTTGGGTTAAATTTAAATTCTCATATATGTGTGAGGATTGGTGAGTGACCCTTGTATCCTTGAGGTTGGTTGAGTTATCACAACTTAGCCAGTTGAACTGGAGCATAGCTCGCGCATTAAGTAGTTAATAAAATGTGAAATAATTAGAAGTTGTGGATGAATTTCCCACCCTATGTTCATGTTACTCTGTAATATGATTTCTGTGTTAATGGCAATAGTGCTTTGTGCAAGTCCATCCATGTTTGAATGTCTAGTGACTAGTTCTAGCATGTCTCAGCCCTTATGAAAAGGGGCTATCTCGTTTATGGGTCATTGCCAACACTTATATTGATTCCAAATTCTTTTTCCTTATGGGTGTATATTTGTTTGAAGAATATTAAGAGTAAATATTGTTAAAATTGCTGGTAGGGTCATAGAATCAGTTCATTGTTTCTTTATGACATATAAGAGTTAAAATACAATTTATTGTAGTTTTGTATTACACCTGGTTTAGCTTTACATAGCTGGTTAAGAGCCAATAAAAATTATGGAATTGAATTTCAAATTTGGAATATATATATATATATTTGTTGCTATGATAAGCAGTGTGCATCGAATTTCCAGATTACCACTAGATCAGATCTTCACTGAACTGGTAAGCTAAATAAGATGTTACTCTTGTTGGGGACATTGGACATTATCTATGCGTGGGTATGTGAAAGTATGACCCATCTGAGAGCTAATTCTTTAAAGCCTGAACAGTTTATCTATGGATGTAAGGGTAGGCAAATGCTTTATAATATTTAAAAATTTAAAATAGTCTATCAAGGCATATTAATTTGCTCAAATCGATACCTAATTTATAAGTTTATTACTTAGCTAAAAGAATTCTTTATGACCAGCGTCATTAACCATATGCTAAAGAAGGCAATATAAAGTTAAAATTCAAGAAATTAGAGTTTAAAAATGGATTATAATAAGTTAATAATTGTTTGTTATAGTATTAAGTATGTTCAGTAGCTTACTGATAGTCAGAATGGTATAGTCATCTGTTAGAAAAGAAAGGTAAATCCGTAGCAGCTATGAATCCCATCTTGTTAATAATACGATAATGTTTTATATTTTACATTGTGTTGCTGTTGGAGAAAAGGGAGAGCTACGGAGATTTGTAAATAATGTAAATACGTTCAGGTTACTGCTATTAATAAAATTTTATAATTTTAAATAAAAACCTTGTCTGTGTCTCAATGTTTTGTGGATCCTACAAATTCCAAAAATCCAATAATAAATCATACATCATTACACTAATATTTGAATTTAATTATATTTTAATTACTTATAACTGCATTATGATAAAGAAATATTATTTTATTATATTCAAGATTCCTATAAAGCTTTCATTATAAGATTAAAATAGAGAAAATTATTTGAAACACTGCAAACTCAGATAATAAGCATGTGGATCATAATTCAAACAAACTTAGCAACACTAAAATTAAAGTTATTATATGCAATAGGGTTGTCAGGTGATATTAAATGATGTGGGTGGACATAAAACCCCTTCTCCATTCACCGTATTCAAATACCTTTCCAGGTGAGCTTTAGTAATTAAAAATTTAAACAACTAAAGTGTTCAAGGTATTTTACCAATAAAGATTTATAATAGAAATTCTGCTTATTTATTGTTTTGAGATAGAAGAGTGGACATTGGCTTGGCTAAACTAAGCCAAGGTCAATTATAGCTGTAATCATTGGGAGAGTATTCATAAATCACAAATAATTTCTTATCAGTATTTAAGTTGCCACACATTGCTGTTCTGATGCCCTGAGATGAGATCGTCATATAGTAGTGAAGAGTTGGCGAATGGGAATTAATCAGAAAATAAAGAAAAGAAGTTTATAATTAGCAGTCGTTAGTATTTGCAAAACTAAAGTATGATCGATAGCATGATAGAAAGATGGACTGTGATGATGATGATGGGCAAGAAAATAATTTAAATTTATTCAAATTTAATTGTGATTTTGATGAGAGATGGATGGGGAGAATGCGGAGAGATTTAGCGTACAGTCTGGAGTTGAGTTGAGACTCTCCTCTTCTCCAATAGATTAAATAAGTTACTAAGTTATTATTAATTTAATATCGCTCTCACAGTTTATTCGTTTGAAATTTTATTTGTTTATCCCATTCATAAAGTATTAATGTAGATAATTAGGTCAATTATTAATCGATACTAAGAGTAGTATATAAAGTCTTCATTAGAGTTGCAATTTGGCGACCTGGCATTTCATAAGGTGTTGTCCCATCACCATCGATTCTGAGGTCATCCATTCTGCAGATTGCGTGTGTGTGTGCGGAAGGTGGGAAGTAATTATGGATTTTACACACCACAGAGTATGAGTTCCCTTATAGACAAAATATAGACACAAATAATACAAGGTTATTATTAAAATCTCAGGTTCTTATTAAATTTAAATCTACATACTGAGTTCTTATTTTATCTACATCTCAGGGTTGATGTTTATACTTATTGTACTAAACACTTGAATATCATTAAATGAAATAAACATTTAAGTTCTTATAGACTAAATATTTTATTTTCTTCTTATAATTCTGTAATCTTAAGATCTTGTGTTCTAATATAAATGAAAAAGTAAAAATATAAAATATTTAAGTATGCGAATACTTCAGATAACCATATGACTAGCAATAAAACACTCTTCAAATATTTAAATTCTTATTATTATTCATCTTCATTCAACTTATAGACATATCTTATTCTAATATCTGCATGTATGAGCTTGTACCAAGTAATGTAAAATAAAATAATGCAGCAGGTAAAAAGGGTACTTTTATGCTACCATTACATCATTAATTATACTTGAAATAAAAATAAATCAATATAATATTTATTTTAAAATAATACAGATATTAAAAAATGACAAATAAATTGAATAAGCAAGATTAATGTAACTTTTGAAATGTATTATAATATTTAATAAAACTTGATTAAATTAGATTTTCTGAGTAAATGGGCATGGTGATTGGAAAACATAAATATATTTAATAAATAATAAAATATTTATTTCCAGTATAATAATATTTTAATACGATAAAAAATATTTACAAGAGGCAGTAACTTTGATATTACAAATTACCCCTGAAATAAACATTTGTCTAATTTAAAATAAAACATCTTCTCTTTTCATTAAATCCCTGAAAAAATATAATTATGACATTTACATTATATTTTAAAAAGTATTCACACATTTAATTAAGATACTATCCATCTAGCAACTGCATACATAAAATATCACATAAATATTCCTATAAACAGGCAATCAAAAATGATATTAAAGCTAAAATACTAATGACATTTAAAAATCAGTGTGAACATATAACTCTAATGACAATGCAATGATAGCTAGTTATTATGCAAAAATTAATTATATAGATTCAAATTTATTAATGCATGTAAGAGGCAAAGTAATAAAAGAATTCAATACTAAAAATAAAGTAACATCTCTAAAATTAAATTATAGTAGAGATAGCAAAATCAATTGCATAGATGGACCTGTCTTTAACTGTTCTTATATACTAAAATACACATGACTAATGCAAAGCTAAAGGCAAAATGGATGGTGAGAAATACAAAAATGGGCACCTGATAAGTCAAACTGGCAATGTCAAAACAAGTAAGCCACATTCTCTCTCTCTCATAGAGGGTCTTAACAAATATAACAGTAATGGCAGCCATTCACTTAAATACTGAAATTGATATTTGTCTCTAAGCAGCATATCAATTAATAAATGAATAAGGCATGAATTTGTTAATAATAAATAAAAAAGGTAATATGCACACATACCCATATGTACCATAACACATATACTTGATCTGAAAATATATGCAAACCAATGCACTATATTTGAAAAGCAATATCAAATATTAAGAATGTTAATAACTATCTCCACTCACACACAAACCTCCAAAACATTCCATTTATACACATATCAAATATACAAAAGCTGTTTTACCCTGTGCCTCATAATACATTTATATTATATTAGGATAAAAATTCTAAGAACTCTTAATAATTTACAATTTAAAAAAGCATTTTACCTTGATATTTTTCTTACCAAATCCCTTGGTGACATATATATTATTATAAATATACCTTATAATATACTATATATAAAATAATAATTAAATATGTGTAAATAATATAACCATAATAATACAATAATAATAAACACATATCAATTCCATAAAACAATAAATATACATTACTTTTGTTTTACCTAATTTAACTAAGTTGAGGGTTGAAAGTTTTTTCATTATTTAAAATGAAAATAACTCTCTAATTGAGAAGTATTTTTGTTGTTCCATTTAGAAAAATATAACACGTTTTTAATAATGTAAAAAAAAAAAAAAAATGAATAAGCAAACATTTGACAGCATAAGTTTCTTAAATAAACATTGTCCACAATTTTAATTTTAAATGGAGAGAATTAGAAAGCATGTACAGGTAATAAATAGTTTCATAATAAAATTTGAAATATTATTTTGGTAATATTAAAACATGAAGCAAATTCAAATTATTTGTTTCTTTTGTAGAGCCATAAAATATACTTTCAATAAATGAATTATGAATAAATGGATTCTAATAATGCTAAGACATCTTATTTGCATTGGAGATAATACTTATATATGTCATTTCCAAAATATTAAGAAAATCAATCTGGATGAATAACATCTTGTACCATAAATAAATAAAGCAATTTAAAATGACTGTATTTTATTTTGAATATAACAAGTTTCAAAAAAAGTTCCTTATATAATGATAATAATTGTATTTCAGTTATTAAATTGTCTGCATAAATTACTTTTCTTCTAAAGTAAAACATTTAATCAAACATAAAAGACAATATCAAATAATATTCTTTAAATGATAAAGTATTAATAAAATGGTTTTATAGTTAAAAATTCAAAATTAATTAAAAATCTATAGAAATGGTAAATTAAACATATATATATATATATATATATATATATATATATTTAATATATATATATATATATATATATATATATAACTTTACAGTTTAGCAGTCTCCAGTAAATGCTATATTCAGAACTCTCTGGAATTTCCTTTATGACAATACATCTTTTTTGAATTTTCCAATGAGATATTATTTACAGGCAGATAAATATGTACTGGCAGGGTAGACTTGCTTTAATGACCTTGGAGGTTTCTACTCCAACATTATTTAATGGATAAAATAATAAATACTTATAATAAGCTTTTAAAAATTATTAATTAAATTGAACTGAAAAAAAAAAGAATTAACCCTTAAACCGCTAATTTTATCATTGGTTGTATCAGATAAAAATCAAATCTTTTAATTGGCCAACTCACAAACTGAAGACAAAGCCTATTGTTAAAACATATTCGCCTATAATATTAAATTCAACTCAGATACGTTTATAAAAAGTATATAATTAATTTTTCAGGTCATGAAAAAAACGAAAGTTTTTTCAAAAATAAATTGCTATTTATTTATTCTAAAATATTCAGTATCGGCAACATAAAAGTTATAATGTAAACAAAAAGATCGACTTTTACGTTATAGAAAAGTAAATATTTCTTTTTACTACAACTTCAATATTTGGACTAAAATCTTCAATATTTTTCGAAAATAATTTTGTTTTTTTATTATTCTCTCTGAAAATTATGTTTAATTTCCATAAATATTATTTAATAATAATTTAAATCGTATTCGAAATGAAAATCTCAGCATTTTTCTTTATTTTCTTTGATCAGGCAGTTTCTTTGTTCTTTCCAGCCAATCAGAATGTCTTTTTCGGCTGAGAGCATGCTAAGAACCAATCACAAATAATGTTCCTTCTTTGTTTAGGTTTAAATGCGTTTTTTTTCTATTTTTTACTTGTAAAATAAATCGGAAGATGTCACTATCGTACAGAGCTTTTAAAAACGAATTCAATACGTCTTTAACGAAAATTTTCGTATGAAAACGAGCTGAGTTAGAGTGATTTCAGATGTCGACGAGGAGCCTCGGCGGACGCGGGAAAAGGGTTAAGTGACAAGTAATGGAGAAGTAATTTTATTTCTCTGGGTTTTTTTTTAAACATGTGTGTGCTTGTTCGTTTTACCACAAAATTTGTCATATGATTTTACTTAATCAATCACTAATTAGTATTGGGGCAGAATTTTTAAAATTAGCACAACTTTAATCATTTATTAAATCAGTTACATAAAATAAATTTGACCTTGACTTTTTATTAAGACATTTAAGAATAGATTTAAACATGGGACATCTAGACAGTAAAAATAATTAATATTATTTAACTTTATCTTAATTATTTAATAAAATTATCTACCTAATTTAAAGCAAATATATTTTTATTTTAAAACAAATACTTTTTACCTATTTAATAATAATTTTTAAGAGATTATCATTAAATTACTCTAATATTAAAATACCATTTATACAATATATTATTTTTTAAAGATAATTAACAATTTTAAACAATCTCTTTTAAGACTTCCCTCTTTTAATACACATACATCAATATTTGCAAACAAACATATACTAGACATGATTAAAAAAAGTATAAAATTTACTGCAGATCAATCATTTATATTTTAATAGACAGCAAAACTAAATTTACTTGATAAAATTCATTTAAGATAAAACCTATTTCAAATCTGCTTTCCCTAAGCTTACCACATTAAATTCTGATTTCATATAAATATTACATGAATTATCTGATATTTTAGTAACTATTATTTTAAATACATTTTAAGACAGATTAATAAAAAATATTTTAACAAATAGCAAAACAAAATCCCTATATACTACAATTAACTTAAAACATAGTACACATTAAACTAACTTTTATCCAAGTTATCAAATTCTGCCTTTAAACAATTATTAAATCAATTAATTGATATTGTCTTAGCAATTAACATTCAAACATATTTACCAATGATATTTTATTAATAGTACATAATCAAGATTTTACAAGGCTTAGAAGAAGTAAAGTTTATTTATTAAAGAGTTATACTTTTTGAGTTTAAAATTTTTTAAAGTACTATCTATTTCATTTAACCCCTAATGGACTAAATATAAGGTTACAAATAATTAGATAAACAACTCAAGAGTGTTTTATTGGCCATGTGAAATATTCTCATTCCAAAGATCTTCACACTTCCATTCCCAAGTGCTTTAGATTGGCCTATATAAATGAATATAGGTAAAAAAGGTAAGACAGTCTGTTCTTATCTTTTCAAAAGACATTATCTTGTGTTTTTGATTGAGAGTATTTTATGTATTTAATAAACCAGCATTGAGTTGTTCATTTAATTATTATAATATTACCTGCTAAGAAAAGTTTATATTTATACAATACTAAAGATAGTAATATAACACTGTGACTTGCATAGTTTAAATGATTGCTTTCTTAATTTCCATTGATTTTATATAGAAAAAATTTAATATTTTACAGGGAATAATAGAGGAAGAATATTTTGTGGTGAGGTGGGCCAAGACTTATATGAAGAAATTAATATTATAGAAAAAGGTGGTAATTATGGCTGGAATGCTAGAGAAGCAATGGAATGTTTTAAAAAAGACATATGTGGAAAAATAGGTAAGTAGAAAAGAAAGTTAAAATCATATTAAGATCTTTAAGATTCTTTATATTTATCTGAACTGATTTTTTTAAAATTAATTAACCTAATGCTAAATAAATTTTTAAATTTGTGCATATTTTGTCAAAAATGAATTTAATTATAAAATAATTAATTGAACAAAACTTAAGTCATGTTATAATTAGCAAAAAAAATATTTTGTTATTGACAGTTTATTTAATATTTGATTGAATAAATGCTATTTTCTATTAATGGTATTCTAATTTCAATAATTTTTATAAATACTTTTTTTAAAAAAAAAACACAATGTAAAATGAATAAGTTGTTAAACATAAAGTTAAATAATTTTAGAAATATAGCATAATTCTTTATTTTAAAAAAAATTGAGATAATTTTTTACTTTATTTTTGGGATTTAATTGAAAAGTAATTTTCATTTTCTCATCAGTACATAGTCAATTAATTTTCATGCTATTTGTTACAGTATATACAAATTAGGAATTCAAAATTAATTTGTGATTTGTTTCCAGTTTAATAAGCATGATGTAAATTATAAATTTATATAATATAATAAATAAGGAATCACTCTGACCATATTACTATGTAAATATATTTACTAAACTTTGACTTTTCTAAAGTCTGCCAAGACATGTTTAATACTTTCTATCTTACTTATAGCTAATGTTGAAGTAACATTAAATACATGAAATTGTACTATTAATTAAAAGTTTGATTATGATTTAATTAAATATTCTTAGAGATTAAGATTTTGACTTGAGAAAAAATGAACCAGTTTATTTTATATTTTATTTCCCTTTTGTTTCCAGTGATTTTATTTTTCACATAAAAATCTTGATGTTATCATGACTAAATTAACTGTCTTTCTTTTCATAATTTAAAATGACTGAATTGCAATTAGAATCAGTTTTTGTATAATTAATAGAGGTGCTGCTTAATTCTTAATTTCAATTTTCCCTGGTCTCCCCATAATATAATGAGCAGTAACTGGAGTTATATCAACACTAGCCATGAATATGATAAAAAATTATTCAAAACCTCACTTGACAATTTTAAAAAAATTTGAAATATATTTTATTCCATTATCAAATACTTCTGACTCTAATGATCCCATAAGTTGGGTTGCCAATTGTAACAGTATGAAAATAGTGATTCTACAATTTGGGTGACATTTGTAATTGTACAAAAAATAGGGGTTAATAAGAGAGAATCTGAAATTACAGCATTCCACAACTGGGTAGCCATATGTAACAGTATGCCACATTAGGGCTAAATTCAGATGGGAAACCATCATCATTCACAAATAAACAAAATATAAAACTAAATATAAAAGAAATGAGAATGAGATCAACACATAACTGAGACTAAGTAATTATAAGTTCATTAGCATTACACCATGATAATAATCATCACCACGAATAATCAAAATACAATAAATCTATAGTCAAGCTTGTGACTGGATTTGAAATGGGTATATTGTAGACCAGGCAGGCAGTTAAACAATAATTTGGATGCACAAACTTAAGTGCTAATCCATCAGAATATATAACAATAAAAACAATAATGCTGAGATAGGAAAATATGCTGATCATCATCAATATTCTGGTCATATACAACCATTAATGTACTGGCTAACTGTAAACTTAATTTTTAAATAAATAACTAAAATGAAATATAATGCATAAACTTTAAAGGATATTTCCTTTGTGTCAATCAGAATCATCATTATCTGGATGTTCATAAATCCTAACCCTTTTTAAATAACAGACCATTGTGTACGAATCTAGCTCAGAGAACAAAAGCTCTATAATTGTTACTGTGATCAAGAGATATAACACAAACATATAATATTCTAAAACTCTTTAGGATTGAGTAAATTCACTGGAATAACTTTAATAATGAAATATCAATTTATAAATAACAATTAAAATGAAATTAAGGTTTTCCAAATATGACTATACATCTAAATTAAGCCTTAAATCCACTATTACATTGTAATTTACAGATAGGTTTCAATATAAGCACACAGATGTGTGGTATAATAATTTATGAACATATTTAAAGTGTCATAAACCCTATAAATGAAATTCATTTTTATATTGTATAATTAATGACTGATTTAACATATATGTATGTGCATAGAAATTTATGTGCACACTGACATTTATATCATATGATATTATAATATTAAATCATACTTTCACACTTCCAATGTAAAGCTATAACAACAAATTGAAAATTAAATTTAATGGCTAAGTGCTTAGCCATTAAATTTAATTTTCAATTTGTTGTTATAGCTTTACATTGGAAGTGTGAAAGCATGATTTAATATTATTATATTGGACAAATGTAAAATATAAATATACAGGTTTTCATATGATATTATAATTTGTCAAAATAATAAACTTATTGAAAATATTATATTTTTCACAATTGATTTCATGTTGAAAATATATATAATTCACATGTATGTATGTATGTATGTATGTATATAACAAAAATAATATGAAAAAAAATGTTTTTTTAAAAAGAAAAAATTATTGTGAAATTCAGTTTGGAAAATTCTTTTATCTGGATTAATTAGAAACATTTTAAAAAAAGATTCCAGCAAGTTTTTTTTATTCCCTAATCTAGAAATATTTTTGGAGTTTACTTTTTTTTCCAAAGTATACTGGAATCACATTTTACTTGTTGGTGAATAAAGTTATTTACTTTAAAAAAAATTGTAATTTAAAAATTATAACTGCCATTTTCACTGAAGAAAATATTTAAAATAACTCATCAGCTATACTTTATATATAAATATAAATAATGCAGTACCTTTATCTGTGCTTCTCCACATATAGATAAAACAGTATGCATATAAACTAATTCTTCAGAAAGCTGATGGACTCTCTGGATAAGCTGGTCCTTTTTAAAAAGTGGATTGACTTATTATCATCTTCAAAAAAGGTATAATCCAGTAACTGTTGGCCTGCAGTAAGCTCCATTTAGTTTAGAATTTTATAGACCACAAGCATATCAACTAGTACACTATATATATATGCTGATGAATCACCAAAAATCTCATTCTGTCTTCCATGTAACTCAAAACTCTACCATTGTGAACTACCAGTTGCTGAATAAACTGTCTCTTGCTTTCAATTATCACTTCATAGTTCTCACATTGTCATATTCTGGAAAAACTTTTAAAACTCTCCTTAATCTTTTTTCCAACCTTTTTACAATCAGGATGAAAAAAAACACAGTAATTAAAAAGAAGTTTTCCCTATTTTGAGTGAAAAAAAGTTAATGGTTCTTTTTCAATTCACATTAATCCTTTCAAAAACAACTTTGTAGGATTTTTATCAAAATGTGTTACACAAGCTTTAATTTAAAAAAAATTAATATGATAGATAGTGGAATTTTATAATTTATAGTATGTCTATTGAAACAAAAAAACATACTTGTTCTAATTTCAAAATCAGAATTAATAAAATATTAATTAAACTTTTTTAAATGCTTAATTTATAATAAAATAGACCTTTTTAAATATTTAATTTATAATAAAAAATTTAAATTCAAAATTATTTGATCCTTAACTGTTATTCCAGTGTAACATAGAAAATATATGGGAGTGGGGGTCCAGTAACTTTTTATATGCCTTACATAAATTTTAATGCAAGACTTACTTTCTTTAAAATTTGCAAAATGACCAAATATTTGGTTATAGGATGATTTAGTATGTGTTTAAAATAAAAGCCCATTTTGAAAACATATTTAAAGCTATATATCATCTGGTATAATTTAGCTATATTTATTCAATCCAAAGTTTGAATGTGATCCCATTAAAAAAGCTAGAAGTTTTTATAGTCAAATAATTTTATGGTTCCATATGGATAAAACATGGCAGTTTCATCACACATTAATGTGATCTGTCCTTTTAGAAATTTTTATTTTTCTATTTGTTTTTTGTTTGTATCTGGATAAAATTTTAGAACTAGAAAAATTTATATTATAATCAGTACCCAGAATATATAAAGTATGTGCTAATAATATGATGATTTGAGATGTTTTATATGAACATGAGAAATTATTACATTTGTAGTGAAAAATATGATCATGTTAACATAATGAAGCAACAAGCAGCAGCTAAAGTATTTGTTTTGGATATTGACTGCAATATAAATTACTAAAGTTTTATCCTGACATAAAAAAAACATCATAAAATTGATTGTGATTAACAAAAAAAAATTCTATCTCTATGGAAAAATTCTATCAAAAACAAAACTCTCATATTGATCATCCCCCACCTACTTTTATCTCACCTTTTAACATGACATCTAAATTTTATATTCATAAAATAACTAAAAGCTAAGCTATATAATAAGTGTTGGAAGTTCACTTTTTATTATTACCTCTAACAATACTCATGCTTCCAAACAATGGAATGAAACATCATTATCAGTGTTGTAATAATAATAAGTGACCACATATTTGAAAGAATCTGAAAACTATACTCATATATATACATATATATATATAAAATTGAATAATAAATTTAATGGTTTACAAACTATTACAAACAATCCTTAAATCCACAGAAGTGCTTTTGGTTAATTTCTTAAACCTGAATCAACTGCCATTAAATTAAAAAAAAATTTTAATGGCAGTTGAGGCAGGTTTAAGAAATTAATGGAAAGTACTTCTGTGGATTTAAGGATTGTCTGTAATAGTTTGTAAACCGTTAAATTTATTATTTCAATTACAATTACAATTTTGTTTTTAATTAATGGACATTTTATTTATATATATATGTTCTCATTTCCCACCCACATATATATTCTTTAATTAGAAAAAAAAATATTTTATATAGAGATTTATGTATGCGTGTATTATATTGTGTTTATAGATGATAGACTAATAAGCAGTAATGAATATAAGGTTACCAGAAATAATATTTAATACATTGATTTATTATATTTTTTGTTAAATAATAATTCAATTATATAGCTCTATTTTTTAAAATGAAATAGATTGGAAATGAAGATGTAAAAAAGTGATTGGTGGATTAATAGATAAACTAGGCACATGTGTGGTGAAAGTAGTGTGATAAGAGTCCAGATGTTTTTAAATATAAAACATTTTATACATATCTCTATATGCATTTAGATGGCAAACTCTATTATCTGGATCTTAGATTATCTCAAGGAAGGAAAGGAAAATGCTTTGACAGAATAAATATAATTATTAATCTTCTTATTAATGACTTGAGACTGTCTATGTGTGAAATTTGATTGCTATCTTCAAAATCACAGTTATTTTTGGGGGGAGAAGATTTTTTTTTCCTTGATCAGAAATTCGAGATATAAAGAATGGTACAATACTAAGAAAGGCACTCAGTTAACAATATTCAGAAAAACTTTAAAGAGATAAGCAGTTAAGTTAAAGTTTTTTTTGGCTGAATATCCAGTTGTTTTAAAGTTAAAAGACATGGATAGAAAGTTAAGAAAAAAGTTAAAGAATTAGCAGCAGTTTTCATCTGCTTTTTTAAAAGCTTAGTAGGAGCTATTGATTTTTTTTCTCTTTAAAAATTAAAGAAGAAAATATGACTCTTGCTTTAAAATCAGCATAAAGATGTGTGCATATATATATAATTTCACAGCAAAATTCATGTAAAGATATGGATTTAAATTGAATCCTTTAAAATAAGTTGTTAATATAACATATAATGGCACTTATATATATATATATATATATAATATATATTGGTAATGGCACTTATATATATATATATATATATATATATATATTGGTTGTTTGTGAAACAAGCAGGATGCCATGCTAATTTTTCCATTTTCTGTTCCTTTGAGACCTCACATCTATGGGTTAAATTCACCAAGCTATCTGTAGACTCATATACCAGTCTATAATAACCAAAGAATGGCCAAATTCAAAGCCAACTACTGATGCTATCTAAGAGGCTTCTTTTTTGTCACCTGGCCTATTAAAGGATCATCATCTTTGAATGGAGTGAGAAGAGGAAAGAAGAGAAGAAAGAAGAAGATGAATAAAGACATGCATCCAACCTCAATTAGTCTATGAATCAATTTTTTAAAAGTTTTCTTCACTTTTATCTAACAGTGTCTGCAATAACTCTTTTAAAATGATAGGAACAAGCAAACCAACCAGTTCCTATTTATCTAAAAGTATCTGCAATAACTTTTTTAAAATGGTAGGAACAAGCAAACCAATCAGTTGAAGTTATAAATTGGGAGAACAGTCTGATATTTATACCTAAAACATAATAAGAACTGAAAAATGTATCGGGTAACTGAAATTTAATTAAAAAAATTTTCTTATTTACTTATTAAAAGTAAATTTTAATTTCTAAAGTCAAGCATTTTTTTATACAAAAACATGAAGAGTTTATTTATTGATTGTGTTATTCTCAATACTACATAACATTAAACATACACCGTTTAAATTCATTAAACTTAGTTTTTCATTATTGTTTTTTTTATTATGTTTTTTATTATTGTTTTTTATTCATTGTGATAATTAGGCAACCTATCAATATGTGCTTGATAATGTTTTTTTTATTATTTATTTTTTTTGCTATAATTTATTTTTGCTCAAGGTTGCAATAATATTTTTTATATGTGTGATTTATGTATTAAACCATAATATAAGGGTACACAGTTTAAATATATATATTGACATATCACAGGGTGTGTGCATGTGTGACTGCTTATACAAACACATTAAAAAATAGGTTATGCATAGTTAATTTAAATATAGCAAATTGAAAAGCAGGGCTTCATATATGTATGATAGTGAAAAAACACACACATAACATAAATGGAATTTACCTTTATGAAATATAATAAGTAGAGAAAATCTTCAATAAGCATTTAATAGAATATTTTTATGTCCTTTTAAGCTAACTTATTTCAAAATATGTGGTAATAAAAGCAGATATATAAAATTAGTTGATTACGCATATAGTATTAAGATATTTTGTTTAATTATATATTTAATAAAGTCAATTGTATAATTAGTAAATTTGATTTATAAAAAAAAAGAAGAGTGTTAATAAATATAATTATATCATATTTGGTTTCCGAGTTATTATTATTAATATTGTTATATTTTTTCCTTCTCTTGATTCTATTGTTTTAATTTATCATCATCATTCATAAATGTTAAGTGGAGGATATTGATTTACATATAAGAATGTTTAAGGATTATGCTTGACATATAACCAAGTTTTTTTTAATAATTAAAAGTTAATAATAAAAAGCTAAAATTATGTTGTGCCCAAGAGGTATGATCACCATCATCACTGAATGAATAATAATCATTAAATCCAATCTTAAAAATAATTAATATGTTTAGTAAATAGGGGTTTATGAAAAGCTAAATATAATGTGGAGAGATTCGTGATGATCATTCACCATCACTGGTAAATACTGATAATTGAGCTATAATTTTATCTATAATAGTATTTGAAGTAAATATAACCATAAACGTATACAAATGCTAGTAAGTATTATAATTAAATCCCAGTTTAACATAATGTGATTTTATGAAAGTGCCTATAAGTTTATGGAAGATATATTTGTTGTTGTGAGTTCATTATATAGCTGTGGATGGGATCATCATCATTATATTATGATGAATAATTACATTCGAATATCAGCCTTTCAAGCCAATTGTGCAAATGCTTTGCGAGTGTTAAATAATAAATGAATTGTATACAGATGCTATAAAAATAAATGCTTATTTATATATATGATGAATAAGTAAATTAAGTACTAGGTTTAATGGCCATATAACTAAATAATGGTTTTCACTATGTGTGTTTGGAAGCCATTAGTAAGAGTATATTTGCATCAGTACATCAATATACTTAAATTGAGCTAGTAATATCTATAGGAGTGTTGGATATATAAATTTTATGGTATTGGGATCTTATAATTTTTTTGACAGGGATAAAATATAAGAGGGTCATTATTTTTTGTTTGTTAGTCATCCAAGTCATGTGTAGTAAAGAATGTACCAAATGGGTTTGAAACCAGTACACTAGGGACAGATAAGATTTATGTAGGTTTGAAACAATCTAGTGGTGCCCGTGAAAAACACATGTACTTAGCTAAGCTGAATAAAAGTGATCAAGTCCCTTTTCAACTTATTAACTTTCTTTGATAATTTTTTTAAGTTATTATAAATAGCACCAGTGTGTGCATGTGATCATGAATGGTCTTATATATATGAAAAGAGAAATGGGAAGGATTCTTTGTTAAAAGAACCTATTACTGGAGATAAGCATAATGCACTCCATGGATTTCACAGTAATTTTATTCAGTTGCTATAGCTAGTATTGGTTTATCTGATGACAATGGCTAGTATATTTTATTGGTTCAAATGACTTCCAAATATCGGAATATTTTAAATCTTAAATGATGACAATGATTAATTTTCATTTTTTATTTTGTGTTGAGAAATGGGATAATTTATTTATCTCATTATTAGTGTGACAGAATTAATGTTTATGATAGTTGCAAACGGGCTATGGTGTTATATTTAATTAGTTACAAATGGATACCTAACTAAAACATGATATGTAAATTGCCATATTCTTATTCCTATACAGCGTCTTCCTTATTTAATTATAAATTATAGCGACTATCATTGTAAATCCATTTTTTATTCTGTTACAATATATATAACCACTCCATCTTACACAACTGATGCACATGATCATGTACATGTGAAAAAGATAAATGATTTCCAATATAAGTATTTCATGCCAAACCAGCACTCATCATTTGTTCTAGATCATCATCTCCTACACATATATAATCAGTGCTCAGTTTATACTAATATAGCAAATTTTTACACTTTAATGGGCACTTTAATTTTGTCCATCCTTCAACTCTTCAGCCATCCATATCAATAAAAATCTGATAATGGAATGCTAAAGAACTTTGTTGATGCCAATATTGTTGTCATAATATGTTGACTTTATATCACTCTGAGCCCTTATATATAGAACCTTAATATGTCCATTTAAATATGCAGAAGAGGGTTTGATAGAATATAGGCTGAATATGTAATAAAATTGAAGCCTGTCCATTAAAGTATGAAGATTTTCTACCTTAAAATAAACGGAGCATTGATTATATATATATATGTGTGTGTGTGTGGGAGATGATGATTTGGACCAACTGAAGAGTGCAGGTTCAGCACAAAATATATGTATATTGGAGATCATTTATCTTTTCATATGTACATCATCATGGATATTGGTTGTATAAGATGGAGTTAAGACTGAATTCAAATCCTGTCTAAATTATATACACTATATCCTTTTATTTCAATATTATATATAGAGAGAGATAGAAAATCTTTGTGTTTGGTATTATGCATATTTAAATTTAAAAATTATATTATTTTTTTACATTTGTTTGATAAACTTTTTGTCTCACATTCACTGCAATATAAAACGGAAAAGAGCATTTGTAGAAATGATAGTACATTACTTTTGTTTTTAGGAGATGAAATATTGCCTATTACATTTTATGGGCGTAAAGATGGAATTTCAGTAATTGGAGGCTATGTTTATCGTGGATGTGAAATTCCATTTCTGGAAGGACTTTACATTTTTGGTGATTGGATTAATGGGTAAATATAATTATAATTATTATATAAAATAATAGTAATACTAATAATTATATATAAATTAATTTTTATCATAGAAAAATAATAATTATATATATATCAAATCAGTTTGCTTTTAAACATAAAATTAAAGATTCATTTTTTAAAAATATAATAAGCACCTAGTTACAAGACTATTGCATATTAAAATGGGAACAATACATATTAAAGGATTTAACTATTGAAAAAATTAATTAGTTTTAACAGTTGATTATAAATATAACATATTGAATGAATGAAATTGTGTAAAATTGCTTTTCTTTAAATGAAACCAGAAGTTGCTAAACACAGGACATGTGACTATACTTTAATAATTGAGTTAAACATTTCTCTCTCTGAAATCATTATATACCATAATAAATCTAGATCATTTTTCTGCCCTAATTTATTGCTTTTTCTTTTCATATTTCATTTAAATAAAAGTTATTTTGTTATTGTTATTTCTGCTAACCTATCCTTATATTCTCCATTTGATATTGACATAATAGATCAGATGTTCCACATAACTGATTCAAGTTTTGTATACCAGTTAGAGCTATAAAAGCCATGCTGTAAATGCTAATTGATAAATAAAAAGTTCAAATGAACATTTTTCATTATTTATTAGAATTTAGGATTAAAAAAAAAAACACCAATTGACACATTTTGAGTATTTTGCAATTAAAAAAGCACTTAATTAAACAAGTTTCACTATGTGTTAACATTTTTGAAATGAAAAAAATTGTTTAAAAACAAACCATTTTTAATCTCTATTTGAAACAAGTACTTACAAACAGTACTTGGACAAGTGGTTTTCACATTTTTACAAAATTTCACAATACCATGTGTTCTTGTTGTGAAACATCCTCATTATGTTGAATGTAAATATAAAATTTTATTTGTAGTTTTATGGTAACACAATACAAAGTATAAAAACTTGCATAATTTACTAAAAAAAATAATTACCAAATATTTCACTCTTATCATTTAGTACAAAATAATGTAAAATAATTAAGCTGTAATTTGTTAATAATGTTTAAATAAATTCTGCACTTAGCATCTGTAATGGTATTGATTCTTTTTTTAAAAAAATAACTCATTACTTTGCTTTAATTTTTAATAAATTATACTAATTTATACATAAGTTTGTAACATTTATCAATGCATAATTTTTTTACCAAAAACATGCACCTTTTTGTAATTTATATTGTAATACTATAAAAATATTCATAAAACTTTACAATTATGTTGACATTATTTTATTGTTTTTTTTTCCTTAAAAAAATATTCATTATATGCTCACTTTAGTTTGTTTAATTTTTTTTTTCAATATTTCTTTGTTTTGAAAATATTAACTTCATCTATTAATATGATGGTTCTATCTATTATATATATTCCATCAGCCCTTCCTCCCCCTCACCCGATTTTTGAAAGTTCTAAACAAAAACTCAAAATCTTAGTCCCCTTTTATCATCCATGCAATTTTCTTTTAATGTTCCATAATCTAAAAATAAATATTCAATGTTTCCCTTTTATCTCCTTGAATAGCTACAGTGCAAATGTATTTATTTTTGCTGTTTGTTCTAATACTCTTGACCTGAAACTAAATGAATAGAAAACTTCTTCTAATGTTAATATACATTTTTTTTTATATATTACATATAAGAATAGCTAAATAGAGATTAAAGGTTATAAGTTAATTCACACTGATTAGATGAATGCTGCTGATGATCATAAAAATAAAAAATGTAATGAGATATGGCTTTCATAACTGGTAGAAAGGTGTCATACTCTTAAAGGTGCCAAATCTATGAGTTATTTTTGTCCTTAATACGTAACCAAAATAGCACATACTTACACATGTATTGTTACAACTATTTATACAGTTCCATTTTGTTTTAATGCTGAATTATCTTTTTGTTATAGATAAATTTTATATTCTTAACATACCAAAAAATGAAGGATGGAGCTTTTCTTAAATTTAAAGTAATAGTTGTTTATCAACAAAAATTTATTGATAATATTATAAGTAGCCAAATATTAAGTCTTCATTAACTCAAATTAAAATTTTTTCCACTTTGTCTGCTGACGTTTTTCAGATGATGTTTTGTTTTCTTTCTTTACTGATGTAAAAAGTATAAGCATGACATAGAACAAAATATGAGCATTCTATAGCTTAATCACGTGGCTTTCAGAAAATGTTTATTTAAAAAAAATCAGTTGAAATTTGGATTTTTGGCAAATTTTTTAATCGACCACAGTATTTAATTTTTGGGGGTTTTTTTTTGATAATTTTTGTACTTATCACAAAGCAATAAAAGACAAAAATAATTTACGGGCTGCAAATGATATTTTCTCTGGTGCTATTCACAAAGAAGGCCTACAATAAATCTTCAACATAATGTCGTAAGTAACATTTTTAAATTTTTTTTTAATTTTTTTCATAAAATTATAAATATATATTTTATAAAATTATCTTTTTTATTAATTTTAGTTTGTAATCAGTGTGTGTGTTAGTTATTTATGATCATATAGAATTCATATCTTATGTAATTTTCTAATGTTCTACCTACACTTATGTTCTACCTACACTTATAAAAATAATGTTTTTCAAAAAGTATAATTTATTATGAAAATCATTAATTATGTTTATATAATATGGTTTATAAGTAATTTGTTATAAAACTAATAATCAAATGTTATGCAAACATTGCATACACATTTTCAAGTCTATAGCTAACAAATACACTATATGCAAATAAATTATATCTATGTGGTACAATAAATATAATAAGATGGCATCACTTCTGTGCATAAAGAATATAAACATCACTTGTATGTGCATAAAGAATATAAACATCACTGGTGTCCATAAAGAATATAAACATCACTGATGTACACAAAAAAATATAAAATGAAGAGATGAAACTCCTTTTATCAGTGATATAGACAGTAGCCTACAATTTCTAGTTTTAAATGGATAAGAAGCCAATTGCTATGATGATTTCTTTTGTATCTTTTATTAGGATGAATCTTTTTCTTTATAGACACCTTTGACATTTAGAACATTTGGAGTACAAGATAAAAATGAAGTCATATCCAAATTCTTTTGGAGATTGTGAAGCTGTGGATTAACTCAGGTAAGACATGTTATACATGTTTAGAAAGATAATTTTGTGCAGAATATAAAGAAATTATCACTGAAGATGTATTTTCAATTTTAGTTAATGTTACTTTTCAAATTATGAACAAACAATAAAATAATAATTATTTCGGATGTGAAAATTTCTTTTTTCCCTTATTTTTTATGTAGTTATCACTATTTATTTTATGTTTATTGTTTTCCTTAATGTTTCTAGTTTCTAGCAATGTAATTGTTTTTGCTCTAACATAATTAAAACTGAAGTTATTGTGAAAATTGTGTGTCAGGCCAGTATTTTAAAAAGTTCAATATGGCAGTTTGAAGCTGATTAATTACACAATAATGATAATCTAAATTCTTATGTTTCTCATTTTATACTTACATAAAGATGTTATAGTTTTAATTTTTTATATTTTAGTTACTACTGAATTATTTACACAACATGGATTTTTCTTTGCTTTTCTACTTTGGCAACTGAGAAGTTAAGAGACTACTTATCTTTCCTATCATGACATTTTAAAAACAAAATGCATCATTATGTAAATTAAAGCACTACTTCAATACTTTGTTTTCATATAATTTAACTCCCCCCCTATTTATATTGGGTCTTTTAACCACATTATCCAAATGTCTTAGATTTAATTAAGACTGATCCTCAAGTGAATTTTTATGCCAAATATAAAATTAAAAAGAATATAACCAATTCATTTGATTTAATTTTTATGCAAATTAGTAATCAAAAACATACCTTTACTTTTTTTTTTTAAAAAAAAAACATTTTAATTTTTCATTTAGTCATTTTTAGTTTAATAGTAAAGTTACACTTGCAATAATTGTTTTTAATGTAAATATTTATATCAGTCTTACAATACTACTTAATTATTTCTGATGTTTTTGTTTTATTTCTTTTTGTTTTTAATAATGTGTTAAATGGCAAAATAAACCATAAAAGAAATATTTTCTCGTTAAAATATATATATTTTAATTTTCTAACTCTCTAGTTTTTTTCCTTTTTCTATTGTCAATTAATGTTTTAGTTTTGATGTGGTCTTAACTATCATTAGATTTTGGATTTCAATTTTTCAATCATTTATTTTAATTAAGGCACTGACATATATAAAATTATAATAAAAATAATGATTTATAACGGTAATAATATATTATATAAATAAGTAATGTGTTGCAGAAGTACTTTCAATTAATTTTTAATTTTTTCAATTGAAAACCATTTAAATTTAAATGATTTTTAATTAAAGAAAGTCAGGAACTGAATTGAAAATACTTCTGCTGTTTCAAATTTAAATGGTTTTCAGTTGAAGAAGGTTAAGAAATTAACAGAAATTACTTCTATGGTCTATTATAACTATTTATAAAATATATTACCACAGTTATAATTCATTATTTTATTACAATTATTATACTTTAATAGACATTTTTGTGGGTGTCTACATCCATAATATTTAAGGCACTTAGTGTACCAATGATAAAATAGATATCTGATTTTCCAAATAGAAAAATACCTACATTATTCTTAGAAGATTTGTTGCAGACAGTTAAATACCATTTTCAAACATTTAAAAACAGAGACTCTTCCTAAGTTCACTCACAGACTCAATACCAACATTGTAATAAGGATAATATTTTATTGTAAATTTACATCTTTACTCTTCATTTTCCAATCCCAATCACCTCTTAATCTTAATAAGTTGATGTTTTGTTGTTGAAAAGTTTTTAAGTTATTATAAAATGATTATTATTTTGATTAATAATTTTCTGCCTTGTGGTTTCCCAAATTACAAATTTTATACTAAACTTTTTTACTGTCAATCTCTAATCTCCTTCACTTTTCTGCTTAAATCTTTTTATCTAGATTCTTGAATTTATATCATCTTTATTAATTTGTTTTGATTTGTATCTGGCTCCTATTGGATTGAATTTCATTCTTTCATGTCACAAAACCATTTCAATATATCCTCATATATTCAAGACTAAAATATCACTATTTTATTTTGATCCTGATTAAAGTTTTGACAGTACTCTTTCATAACTAATTTATAGAATATTTATATATTACCAACTCAAACTTTAGTCAGTAATTTGTTTCCAATAACTCTTATGTTTAATTGTCTGATCTATCTTTACTGTTCAACTTTTTAAACTTAAAATAACTTTTTATGGGAAGGATTTAAATAAAAATGGGGAATGAAAGGATAAATTTATTTTGGTGTAGCCTCATCACTTTTTTCATCGTATTGGAATCCTGTAGTGTAATACTTTTGACTGGCTAATCGAAAAATTAAAACTTTCTCCACATAGAATGCAATTCTATTCAATTTATATTTTCTTAGCCTATAAGCTATGGGAAGTGATAATCATCTCTCCAACTTTTTTAATAAATTATCTTACTATTACATATTGTGTCATAAATGCGATTCTAATTTAAACAACTCTTCCAAAATAATAATTAAAAATATATTTTTAATATATTTTTTAAAAAATTGATTTTAATTCCTCATTTGTTCATAAAGTAAATATTAATATTTTCAAAAATTAAACATGCACGTGCCCTCACACACATACACACACAGATATATATATATAATTTTTAAATATAGAGATTAATCTCACTAAAGTATTTAATGCTTTTATTTTTTATTATTTACAAACTTGTTAAAGGATGTATTATATTGACCATATATTGGGGATTGAATTTAGACCCTACATAGTTCACATTTGACTAAAGTGAAATAATATTCAGGTATTAGAGCCTAATCAAAAAAATTTCTTTTATCTAATAATTATTATATTGATTCAGCAATGTTCATGTCCTTTTTCTGGTTCCTACAGTTTTATCTATCTCTTCTTTGAGAGGGTACTTTCTTATTTTTTATCTGTCTTTCATAAATCTCAGTTGTCTTATGTTTTTTTATTCCAATGATAATTTGTCTGCATTGACTGTGATAATAGAAGTATTATAATTTCTTTCCACTTGTTTATTCTATACTGCATTGATTTATATATATAAATAAAATACCATATACACCTTACATAAACTCTTTTCAATGCAATATATTTTAATAGAATTTATTTCTCCTTGCTTACAGTTTCAACTGTCAAGAAGCCATCATCAGAGCTGCAATATTCAAATAAATAAATAACTTGTCTATTTGAATATTGTATCTCTGATGATGACTGCTAGACAAGAGTGGAAATGTAACCAAGGAGAAACACATTCTGTTATAATGAACTGGACTGAAAAGTGATTATGTAAGGTGTATATGGTATTTTATTTAAATATTAGAAGTATGTGTTAATGTAACCTCATTTCCCATCTTCAACTGCATATAATATATGAGATTCGAACTCAGACTTTCACAAGACCCTAAACTCTCCATACCATCTCATATTGCTGACCCACCTGATCACACATATATTGAAAAGATAAATAATCACCAATATATGTATTTCATTCTAAACCAGCAATCATCAGTTGGTCCAGATTACTATCTCCACACATATATACAATCAGTGCTCAGCTTTATATTAAGATAACCAATCTTCATACTTTAATGAACAGACTTCAAACTACTCCAACCCAAATTATTCACCATCCATTTTATTAAAAATCTGATGATGGAATGTTCAAAGCCCACATTAGTGCCAAGATTGTCATCCTACTCATGTTGACATTAATCATTCTGACCTTTCATGTACTGAAGAATAATCCATTTTCATACATATGTGAGGAATGGGCAGACCTTTAATGCACTAGGTTTCAATTGTATATAAAGAAATTCTGATTCTAATTATTTAATTTTCTTTTTTATAATGCACCTATATATGAATGGATTGAAAAGCTATTACCATTGAGCAAATAATGGTGGAATACTGGAAATCCATCATTAGTTGTAATTTTGTTTAAAGTAGAACTATCAATAATTAGTCACTTAAATCTAAATTGAAATAGGAGTTTTACTTAGAAAATAATTGAATGCATGACAATCTATTCAATGATTTCCATCAATTCTGACAAATAAGAAAGATTCTAGTGAATGTGATCTAAAAATAGATTCTTACAAAATCTAGATGTTGATATGTTTGGTAGATTTCTAATTTAAGTGTTAAATATGGTTGCAATATCAGTAAAATAATGATGAGAAAAGAGCCTTTAGTGCTAACAATGTAAGCAAGTAGTTCAATATTTTCTAAATATCTATATCTTGAATGCAAAATCTTAGCTTGATGTGGATTCATCAAAATTTAGGAGAGCATCTGTAGCTAGGAATTATAAAGCTTACATATTAATATAGTTGCTTCTGTGAAACTTTCTTATAAATAAAGAAATTTTAATTGAACTGGAATATAACTATAAGTTTTTTTTGAGAGAGCATTTCACAGAGTAAAAAAAAATAAATTGAATCCATTCATAATCACTGATAACTATATGGATGGTAGGTTGGTTTTTGAAAGATTAAAATGACAATGGCATTAAAAAGGTGTCATATTCTAAAATAGGAAATGTGATGTTTTTAGATGGAAATGAATTATTTTAAAGAATGGGTATATATCTGAGCAGTACTGTTCCTATATTCACTAAAATTTCTCAACGATTCTCTGTCATTTATGTTAATAGAGAAATGGTTAAAGGAAATATGTAATATCTATGCTTAGTAAAATGAAAGAGGAGCATCATAAAAAATATAGTATATTATAGTCACTTTATTTTTTTAACAATTGTGTTAATGATCCTAAAATATTATACTCATTAAATAAATGGGCTCTTTTTTATATAAAAATAGTAACTTATGTGTGAAATGATCTGTTCATCTTTTAGATAATGACATATGGCTACATTTAATGATATACTTATCTGATCAGTTTATTTGGCAGAGATAAATAGCATTGTTAAAATTTAAACAGTTCTTTGTTATTTCACAAACAGAAAAACTGCAGATTCTGATAGAATCTCTGAAGTTTTAAACTATAGATACATATGATTGTTCAAAGCTATTAGAATTTTTAAAAAACATATAAGTTTATGAAATTGTGTCATAATATCTTAAGGATGCATTCACCATTCCATTCATAAAGTTAAAAGAAAAATGCAGTAATCATAATGAAATATGATTATTATCCATTATAACAAATATCCTTTTATGAAGTTATTGAGTAGGTTGTTTACAGTCATAAACGCATGATTACCAAAGACTCCATGAAAAAATACTATAGACATTGTGTTTATTGTCAAATAAGTACACAAATGAATCGTGGTTGTTCAATGAATTTTATTATTATTATTATGCATCAGTTATGTGATGATTTTAGAGGAAGCATTATTCCTGATGATAGAAAATCTAAGTTTTATGGCCTAATAATTAATGTTTATTAGCTACAACTTTCTTTTCTGTTTCTATAATAATGATTTTTGAAATTGTTTAAAACTGGCTTCATAAGGTATATATGAAAATGGAAAATAAGTTGATGGAATAGTTTTTAATTTAAATCTGTTAAAAAGAAAACTTATAATATGTGATGACTATACTTTTGTTGTTATATCTTAATTGCAACCTATAAAAAATTCTTCTAATAATCGATATTAAAAAAAATTCAAATGTTTTATTAATATGGATGAAAGATAACTTTAAGTTTGGTCAGTTTGAGAATGTGAATTAATTTAAATATCTCATAGCTTTTTAGATGAAAGATGAAGTTGGATCCTAATTTTTTATTTAGTACAAAAGTCAATTTGATGTTGCTGCATTTAATAAATTTTAAATATGTAATATATTATTCTCATGAACTATCTAATTTTAGTTTGTATATCATATTGTTATTTTTGCAAATTTATTCTATAGACGAAAGATTAGAACTTTCTTTTATATGATATAAAAGAACTAAAAAATTTTTATTATAAAATGCTCCACAATATTCTGAAAGTAGAATGATGACATCATAAGACCATTTGATATGTTTTTCCACTTTGTATTGACTCACAATTTTCATTGAATTATTCATATAAAATATGTTAAAAATATAAACTTTTTAAAAATATTTTGTAATAAATTTTAACAAGGAAGTGTTTACATTGTAAAAATTATTTCAAAGACATTGTAAAGAGCTATCACATCAATTGGCTTTACTGAGAGAATGTTGCTAACAGTAGAATACAATTACAATTAAATAAGAAAGATAAGTCTTTTAGGGGGAAAAGATTTGATACAGAGAAAATAAAAGAATGATACCTCAAATTGTCAAATAAATTGAATAAAAAATCTGAATATAAGATGTACTGATATATTTGTGTTCAAACTGGGGTGCAGCCATCACAAAATTTATCTTCAACATTTTATTTTTCATTGCCTTTTAACTCTTTTTCCTTTGTTTTTAATATAATAAAGAGGTTCTACATCAAAGCTCTAAATGTTTAAGCACAGTGGTAGAATGGCATAAGCTCAAGCTCCAGGAATTGTGACTCAAATTTTTCACAATTGTACTCAAATTTTATGCCAATTTTTCTAGCAATAAACTATTCACTTTTTATTATATATCAGAATACAACTTTTTTCCTGATTAATTAAACATAATTTATAAATTCCACATTAAATCATTTCAGAATTAATAAATGCAGATTTAATTTTGTTCTCATTACTTTTAAATTATAGAGCAGAGTAAGCTTTAAATTCTAATATTCCATAACTTTAAAAATATGTAAAACTTATACATTAGTTTTAAATATTCTACAATTATATTGAAATAATGAAAACTAAAAGTTCTTTATCTAGCTCTATAATCTAAGCAAAATGTTATAATCTTCATTAATATTTAAAACTATTTGATATTATGTGTATAAATATTTAAAACTTTCAATCCATTACACATTAACACATTAATTAAACATATGAAAAAAGATATCTGGAAAAAAGGTAAAATACTACTCGGATGCATTTTATGAAGAACTAGCACTCCTTTGATGATTTAGGTTACATGCTCTTTCATATGCCTTTATCATTTATTAACTATTTATTATCATCCATATGCATGTTTTAATTGAAAAAAAGAAAAATGATTCTTTATCCCATGGTATGTGTACACACATTAAAAGATATCTACATTTTTCTTCTCGTCACAACCCTGCACAATTATATGCAGTGGCAAAGTCATTATTAGATAAAACTAAGAGACCTTTTAATGACATCTGTTTTCACTAGAATATCTCTGCTACCACAAATATGTTTTTTCATAAGAAAGATGCTCTGAGAAAGTGCTTGTTCTTGTACTAAAAAGTCAATAATTTAACTATTTTATTTTTTACTATATGGAATTTTCTGCAAATAATAGTATGGAAGCATCATTTATTCATGGGAATATTATAGATAGATAGATAGATAGATAGATAGATAGATAGATAGATAGATAGATAGATAGATAGATAGATAGATAGATAGATAGATAGATAGATAGATAGATAGATAGATAGATAGATAGATAGATAGATAGGTAGGTAGGTAGGTAGGTAGGTAGGTATGTAAGTAGGTAGGTAGGTAGGTAGAGTAGATGGAGGGAGGTAGGTAGGATGGATGGATAGGATGGATAGGTAGGTAGATAGGTAGGTAGGTAGGTAGGTAGGTAGGAGGAGGTAGATAGATAGGTGGAGTGGAGTGGAGTGGATAGGAGGTGGAGTAGGATAGGTAGGAGGTAGGTAGATGGAGTAGGTAGGTAGGTAGGTAGGTAGATAGGTAGAGTAGATAGATAGATAGATAGATAGAGCAGGTAGGCAGACAGGTAGGTAGGTAGGTAGGAAGGAGGAGGTAGGTAGGTAGGAGGTAGGTAGGTAGGTAGGTAGGTCATGTAGGTAGGTAGACATAGGCAGACAGGCAGACAGACAGATAGGTAGATAGATAGGTAGATAGATAGATAGATAGATAGATAGATAGATAGATAGATAGATAGATAGATAGATAGATAGATAGATAGATAGATAGATAGATAGATAGATAGGAAGAGGTAGGTAGGGGTAGGTAGGTAGGTAGGTGGATTTAGATAGGTAGACATACAGATAGATAGATAGATAGATAGATAGATAGATAGATAGATAGATAGATAGATAGATAGATAGATAGATAGATAGATAGATAGATAGATAGATAGATAGATAGATAGATAGATAGATAGGTAGGTAGGTAGGTAGGTAGGTAGGTAGGTAGGTAGGTAGGTAAGTAGGTAGGTAGGTAGGTAGGTAGGTAGGTAGGTAGATAGATAGATAGATAGATAGATAGATAGATAGATAGATAGATAGATAGATAGATAGATAGATAGATAGATAGATAGATAGATAGATAGATAGATAGATAGATAGATAGATAGATAGATAGATAGATAGATAGATAGATAGATAGATAGATAGATAGATAGATAGATAGATAGATAGATAGATAGATATGAGGAGATAATATCCATTAAATAGAGAAATACTTAAACTTTTGATTTTACTAAGAAAGTAATTGATAATTCCTGAGGCAAAGCACATTTTTCTCATAATAGCTCTTTTGTAAAGCAAAAGGGGTCCTCTTTTATTTTAAACCCAAATTTTATATGGATTTAAACCCAAATAGGTGTGAGAATGTGAAAGAATAACATCTTTCTAGACATTCTGCAAATAATATTTTTAACTTCTCTAGGGAGTTTTATATGTTGAATTAAATATTTATATGAATTTTATTATATAGATGTGAGGAGATAATATCCATTAAATAGAGAAACACTTTAATGTTTGATATTACTATGAAATTATCAATTACAACTAATTGACAATTCCTGAGGCAAAGCAAGTTTTTCTCATAATAGCTGTTGGGGCTCTTTATAATAGCTTTCTGGGTTTAAATCCATATAAGAACTTGGATTTAAAGTAAAAGAGGACCCATTTTGCTTTAAAGACCCCAACAAAAGAGCTATTATGTGAAAAATATGCTTTACCTCAGGAATTGTCAATTAGTAATAATTGATAGTTTTTCAAAAGTTAAAGTGTTTCTCTATTTAATGGATATTATCTCCTCATATCTATATAATAAAATTCATATAAATATTTAATTTAATGTAGATATAAAAGCAATATTTTTTATGGATAATAAATGTAAACTTATATTTGAATTCATCAGTATAAACATATTTGTTAATATTAATGTTATATTTATATTTAAACTGGATCGCTTCAACCATACTCTAAGTAGAAGAGATTATTCAAGGATATTGCAAAAATGTTAAAGAATCAGACAAATTTCATAGTATAATAATGGCACACATGTTTGTCATCATCACAATCTGAGGTTTAACTTGGCCAAGAGTTTATTATTAGTTAATCTAGCTTGCTTTCTATTTTCTGGTCAGAATTGAATATCTACACATGGTATATTGTGCTATTTAAAAACTAATATTGTTAAGTATGTGGTATTTAAATATATATATATATATATATATATATATATATATATATTTAAATACCACATACTTAACAATACTCATATAAATATATATATATATATATATATATATATATATATATGAGTATTTGAGAAATCATTCATATACTGAATGTGTAAAAAAAAATCTATTACTTAAACAATTTATTTGGAAATTCTGAATCATTTGGAGAGGTTTAAGAATTCAAATTAAGTTAATGAAAAGTGATGAAAATATTATAAAGTAATAAAGATTAAAACCTATATTTATCGCACCTTAAAGCAAAGAAAATGATTAGTCACTTTCAATAGAGAACTAACCTTATAATAAATAAAACAAACTTTGTGTAATTTTTATAAATATATCAATTAGAATTTTGTATCATTCAAATTAATATATAGATGAAAAATTAGATATTATAAATTTTGTGTGTGTGTGTGTGCATAAAGTTAAAGAATTTATTTTTTTTAATAATTAACATATATAAAATTAGTAAAAGATTTAAACTTTGATTTTCAATAAATTCAAATATTGTTCAATGTTAGAAAAGAAAATGTAGTTTCAATCAAGTTGTTTTTCTTTTACATAGAATTTTATTTAGTAAATGAGTCATTCATCAAAAACTGATTAAAAACAAAATATATCATCATCCAGTAAACAAATCAATATATTTTTGAAAAAATATTTAGAATTATTTTTGATTTCAGTAAACACAAATCGTATGAGGAGATGACTTCTATATAAAGAGATTTTTAAAAAAAGCATCAGTCAGTTGCAGTTAAAGGTAAGTTAGTTGAAGATAAAATTCAGTCACTAATAACCATAAAGAGAGAAACAGATGGTGATTGAAGACATTAAATATATCATTTTCCCTCCAAAAATAGCAGAAATGACTGCAAGTAAAGTAAAGTTAACTGTTGGAATGAAGTTATCATTATTACTTTTAGTCGCTGTTATGAAATTGGTTAATTTCATGTAAATTTATTATAAAATGTTGTGTAATTACACATCTTAATTGAGTCACCATCTACAAACTGCACCAATGGGTATAAAATATGACTATAATTTGCCTACATTATATCCTACAAGATAAAATATATCTTGTTTATATACTAACAAAAAAGCTGTGAAAAAAGTTATATTCAACAAAAGTATTAATGTAAAAATGATGGCATGAATAAAATTAAGTCCATAAAGAATCAAATTCAGAAAACTACTAATAGAGTATAATACATGTGGAAAAAACGGGGGGGGGGGGCAAAGATTATTTTGAACATTGTCAAAAGACTGTTAATTAAAAATTTGATTGTGCCTAGTAAAAAAGTAAATAAATAAGGTGATACTATAAGTAAAACTAAAACTGTATTATTGAAAAATAAAAACTGGTTAAACCTCATTTCAAAATATGCTTTATTACATCTCCACCATTGTAGTTAACTAAAATATTTTAATACATTAACATTTAATTGATAATAGAATTAATCTGTAATCTTTTCATCATTATTTTTTTAAGAATATTTTCATTGTCATTTGTATACTGTTTTCTTTTATAAAATATATTTTTGTATATGAGACACTAAGTATTTTGTAGATAAGCTCATTATATAAAAATGATTTGTGTGTTTGCATATATATGCCATATAAGAGTGATTTATGTATTTTATATTGAAGTGTAATTTGTTTTTATATATGCCTCAACATTTTTTATCATTTTAATAATTTGTTATTTTATCAAATTGTTATTTTAAATATATTTTTTTTCATTCAGTTTTCAGTCTAATTGTTTCTCATGTATTATACTTAGTCATATGAAAACCAAAACTGCCTAACACTATATTAGCAAAAATAAAAATGCAAAACCATAAAACAATACAATACTAGATTAAATCCAAAATTTTACAAAAATCCTTACACAATCATGGTTTCATCTACTACATTGAAATCATATTTTAGGTGATCAAACTGTGTAAATTGATGTTGATGGGTGTTTTAGCAGTGATCCAATTACTGAGCAATATTATACATGATGAATGAAATTTTTGATGACTTTATATCTTGCCATCAGCTTAATCCAGTTCCATACATACTGGTTGAGAGAGATATTGATCTGACTATGACCCTTTATTTGACCAATCTTATGTCCAGTATTGTTGTAAAGTATTTTGGCTCATCCAATGCAATGTATATATTTGAATTATTTTCATTCTACTTTGAAATTTTACATTGCAGATACAATTTTTAAAATACAAACAGATCTTTGTGCCAATCTAAGTATATATATGTTGTATTAATAATTTTAATCTCTATGGTCAAGTTGCCATCTTTGGAATCTATATAAATATATTGGACCATAAATAAAGGTGGGATTCCATCGTTATTGTTAAAAGGGGTTGCCTTTTTAGGATTGTGTAAGTGTTGACGGTTTTTTAATGATTACTTATAAACCCATTTAGCTTTGAGCATTATTACACTTATTATTTAAGTAATACTTTGGGTGCAATTTAAAAATTATAATTGCAATTTGTAATATTATAAATGACTATTTATTAGTCTGTATTCGAATAGATTATATTTACATGTTTAAAGACGTTTATTTAAATTTCTTTGTATTAATAAATCCAATTTCTGTGAACAAGCTGCAATCTTTAGTGTCTATATAAATATATTAAACCATAAATAAAGATGAGGTTTTACCTTTATTGTTAAAAGGAGGTTGACTTGAGAACAGTTTGAGATTGTTGATTGATATTATCTAAGAGTTGACTTGTTTTTAATGATATGCGTACATTATGTGTGTGTACAATAACCTGCCTTATGTTTAATACTTTTTCAATCTCTGTTCATTTTAAGAAATGTTTTTGAAGTGGGTTATTTAAAAGCTATTCATTTTATCTAATACATGTGAAGATAGAATAAGAAAAATATTTGAATCGATTTTTGTATGTCTAAATTTTTTAAATCTATAAAATATGCAGTGAAAGCACATTGAGATTCTGATAAATGTGAAATAAATATTTAAGTAGACAATTAAATAGGGGAAAAGTTATAAAGTCTATTATTTCTTCTAAATTTTGAAATTTAACATCCGTAAAACATTTATAAGAAAAAATAAACCTGAAAAATAAAATAAGAGTTATGCAAAAAAAGAACTTAAATAAATAACATTTTAAGAACACCTTGTCAATTATAAAGTAATATTAAAATATTTTGTTTATTATTAATAATAATATTAAATCTTTAAATATGTTAAAAAATTTAAAAGTATTTATATAAGGAGGTATATTTCAATAAAAATAAATCGCTCAAATATTATAATTACAAAAATGTCATTATTATTTTTATATTATGTCACTATGTGGGAACGTTTTATTTTATGTGATAACATAAAAACAATTCAATGTATGAGTCTTATTCATTTTAAAATATAAAGCTATAAATTATAAGCATTTCTCATTTTTTTACTTCTAGACAAGTCACATGATTGTAAATGATAGTAGTTATATTAAATTTTTAATATATAGGGTATATGTGCTCATATGCCCTATATATTACATATATAGACATAGGTATATAATAAGCTTGTGTGTTTCAGTTATTAAATTTTTAAATATACAGAAAATCAATGTTTTACCACTCTCCTCCCGCCCATCAATTACAGTCCATTTTTTTAATTGTTATATTCATTTATTAAAATATTTAAAGGTAACAACAAATCTGTTTTCATAACGAATGCTTGATTTTGTTCAAAATTATAAATATATATATATAATTCTAGGCATTTGCAACCGGTTTGATTAATTATCTTAACGTATACTTTATCTTAAACTATTAGAACTTCCAATTTTCTAAATTAGTTTTGTAGTTATTTAAAAAAAGGTCAGTTTTAATAATATTAAATGATTAAAAAATAAAGGTTTAGATTTTATTAATAAAAACTGGCTGATATATTGATTAGCATCTTACTTATTAGTTCAATCAACTTTTTTTAATGAGGAATTGGGATGAATGAATGGTAGCTTTTTGTGGCCTTCTCTGCAAAAATGTACGTTATTAGTACATGAAACAAATACTTTCTGAATGAAAACTGAGATTTCTTCTCAATGAACTCCAGGTTAAAGACAATAAATTATGAAATTATGCAATAAAACTATTAATATGAATTCCCAGAAGTATTATGAGGGCTAGCCATGCCAGGATTACACAGGTGATAGTCCTAAGCTCTCAAAATGAAAAATGACTAGATGGTGTTGGCATCTATGGAATATCTTACATGTCAGATATAAGGTCTTCATAGAAACCTTTCTCTTCACCTAAGAAACACAATAAAATTACTCCAACTTAACAGTGAGGATAAATCAAAATTAAAAAGAGATACTCTACAAATTAATTGCTCAGAACTGTAATTGTATTTCAAATGACTCATTTATCTTTTAACAATACAAATATTCTTAAAATTCCTGGATCTACATTAATTATACTCATAGGATGTATTGTAAACATGGTATGATTATTTTTGCTTTAAACCATCTTGTAAAACAAATAACTTTCATTCAAGATAGTTTAAATGATATTGTAATCCTAATTCAGATATTTTTTTATGGGTGCAATGTTTACAATCCTTCCAATAAAAATAATCCTAATTTCTTTTTCCATAACTTTTTTCATACAATTTTAAGAAGTTTTAATTCTTGTAGTAGTCTCTGGAGCTAAGTAAATGACAATCAAATAGATTGTCAACTTTTAGGGTAGACTAATTTAAATAACATATATTCACTTTATGTTGCTAAGCAAGAAAATAGTTTTCATTCAGCACATGAGAAACAGAAATAACTCTTGATTTATGTTTTGTTTTCACAAAAAAATGTTTTACTACTACCTGCTGAGCTAATAATATTAGATTTATTTTCCCATAGTTAACACAAACTAAATTGAATTACTTTTGAAGTCCACATTCATGTAATTGAAAGTTATCCTGTTTTAAAATTGAATTTAAGGAAAGCTAAATGATAATGATGTGTGGGATATCTTAAAAAATTAATAGAATTTCTCCAAATTCTTCTTTGTCTAACAAACTCATAACAATAAAAATTGCTGATAACCTTATAAAATTACTGTATGGTGGTAGAGGAGAAAAATGAAGTGAGTTAATGAAGCAAAACTTTAAGCAATCAAATCATATGTCTGGTCACTGTTATAAAAGCTTAATGTATATAAAATTACTACTGTTACAGCTAATGAGGTTTGATCTTATATGCTAGCTTTCTAAACCAAGAATTAATAGAATGATAAAAACTATTATTAGGGCAGAATTTCAAACTTCTTTTTTACAGCTTTTCACTAATATCTAATAAAATCTGAAATGTTGATAAACTTGAATATGTCTTGGATTGTCTTAAATCATGAAAGGCCTCAGAAACAGATATTATACTCTCTAAAAAGTTAGGATCTAAAGCAAAAGCATTTTGGCTAAAAATATTTAGTAGTATTATTTATACAGAAACCATTTTAAAAATTTGATATAAAAGCAAAACTACAACAGTTTTAAAAGCAAATAAACATAGTAATAACCCAAAAATTATCACCTATTATCATCCCTACAAGGTTTTTGAAAGAAAATTTTTGCCAATAATTGAAATCCATTTACTTACAGAACAAAGTGGTTTTAGGCCAGGGAAAAATTGCTATGAATTAGTTTTGTTTTTAACAACTCTAACTAAAAAAGGTTTTCAAAGTAAATTGAAAACTAGTATGATGATTATTAATATAATCTAAGTTTGTGATTCTATTGAAAAAGGTCTTTTTGTAAAAGTTCTTAAAATTCTCAAATGCAAGAAAACTATTAATTTACTTGAAAAAATGGTTTCTAATAGAAAAAAATTAAATTGATGTAAAATACAAAATTTTACAGAACAATCTTCTTCAGGGTTTTGTTTTCTCACCTAATTTATTTAATATATTCATCAGTGAGTTCCCCAAAACAGAATACATGTATGCATGTATATGTTGTTAATATTGCTTTGAAAGAGATTCCTGAAATAAGCAATTTCTCAATAAAAATATTAAAAGATTGGATTTTTTTTCCAAAGATTGAGATCTTAGCATCCAATAAAGATAGTATTCTCAATTTTTCATCTGAGTAACAGCAAATCATCTCCTAATCTGAATATAGTCCTTTTCAATAATAGACTTAAATACAATCCTATACCATGCTATTTAGGAATAATCTTGAATTATAATCTTTTTTTTTTTTATTTAACTAAGTTAGATCAAAATTAATTTCTAGGAATAACCTTCTTGAAATGCTAGATGAATACTGTGTCTGTTTGAAAGAAAGGTTTGCACATTAAACTTCTGGATACTCAGTTAAATATTACTATGAAAAATATTATTGATACATTCAAGTTTATTCCTTCACAGTGATTCCTGTTTTTTCATATATTTCTCTACTAAAGACCAGTGTTGCTTTACAGAAAATGTATAGAAAGCTTTTAAGCAGATTGAATTAGTCAATAACTCAAGATATAGTATCATAACTTAAGTCTCATTTCATATCAAGATCCTTTTTTAAAATATTAAACTAAGAATCTACAATTAAGGCATTACAATTAGGAAAAAAAGTGAAATTTATGATATTCTAAACAAATTTCTTTTCCAGATCCAAAGTAAATCCAGCTGAATTTGATCTGCCTAAACACAACTGGAGTTTTATCAACAAATTTAGGATTACCTGTGATTGTTACAATCACCTGTTTTATCAACCACTGACTTATGAAAATGTGGGATACAAACTACATTGTCAATGACTGCCAAATCTATGACTACAGTGTCAAAATCGAAGGACTTAATAAAGTCAGTAGTAATTTTCTCTCCTGCTTGGAATCTTTTCAGATTTCTTTATGATGTTTTATTAATAGTTAAGCTTTCAAAAAGATCCATTTCCTAAATAAATAAATAACAAATGTCTTGTGTTATAAATATATTTTATACTTGTTAAGATAAAAAAAGATACTAAAAGTTAAAACTCCACTTTGACTGTCATTAATAAATATATTAAAGATAACAAAATAAAATCAGTCATACATTTCACTGTGGTTATATATTTGATATATCTAATGATCAATATTAACAATATAATAAATATCTTGAAAATAGAAAAAAACATTAAACATATATTTTGACTCAAAAATTGCTTTTTATACTGCAGCAAGTTAAAAATTAATTAATTTATTAAAATTAAACTGAGAGAGTGCAAACTTCTCAAGCACTTATGACTATCACAAGCGCTTGAGAAGTTTGTACTCTCTCAGTTTAATTTCAATACCGTCTATGCTTTATAAAATAAATATTAATTTATTAAAGGAATTTTATTATTTGTTTATTGTATCATTTTACATTTTTTTCTTATTTTTAAAAAGCTATTATTTAAATAAATATAGATACTTCTTATAGGCTATTTATATTATTTAATTTATACACTACATTCAACTTAATGTAAATGTCTATAAAATCTGTAAAATTGTTTTCTTTAGTAGTGACATTAAGAAATTGCAAACTGATGTGACAATTTCATCTAATGTAATCCAGTGAAGAGCAAAAAAATATCTTCACTAAATATAACCCATTTAAGATATTAAAATTTTGTTAATATAATCATTGAGTATATATATATTGAAGGGAATATTTTATTGGCAGTTTCAATCAGTTGTCAAATTCAGATAAAGAAAAGAATGGGAAGTAGTATAGAATCGGTTGGAAAGAGAACGATTTATACCATAGCTTTTACTATTTAAAAGAAAGAGTAAGGATCATAGAAAGTTAAATAATTATAGACCGATAGCAGTAATGTTAGAATTATATAAAGTTTTCACATATATGGTGGCTGGAAGAGTTGCAAAGTGGATGGAAAAAAATAATATAGTGGGAGAAATGCAAAGAGGTTTTCGATTGGATAGACAAATAGGAGATATTTTATTTGTAGTTACACACCTTGTAGATATGAGTAGAAATATACATAGACAGTTATTTATAGTTTTTATAGATATCGAGTAGGCATATGATAGAGTAAGCAGAAATAGATTATGGGTAAGTTTAGTAAATTTGGGAATGAATGGAGTTTTAATGGATTTTATTAAGAGATTTTATGAAAATAATTACTATACATATCAGTTAGGAAATATAGAATCAGTTAAAGTTAAAAATGGGTGGAACTAAGGCAAGCATGTCCTATGTCACCTATTTTTTGTTACATTTGAAAGAAATGGAGAGAGCAATAGAAAGACTAGAAAGAGGAGTAGAGATACCATTAATATGTGGAAGAGAATATGTACATTACTGGATCTTTTATTTGCAGATGATATCTTCTTGTGCAAAGAAAGTAAGGAAGATATGAAAGTTATGTTGATGACATGCACAAAAGATGGGGGATTAAATTTGTGGAGAAAAATCAAAAGTAATGAGGATAAATATTGTGGAAAAAGAAGAGAAATAATGTTTACTGGGGAATATAAAATTAAAAGGAATGAATAGCTACAACTATTTGGGAATCAATTAATCAGAAAAATTGCTTGGATGAATGGAGAAAAAATTGATAAATGAAGCAAAGAAAAGAAAGGGACTGATAAAGAAATTAACAGTATTTTCATATAATAAATAGATAGCTAGAATTGTATGGAAGGAAGTGGCAGTAGCAGAGTTGACTTGTGTTAATGGTACATTATGTGTTAGTAAAGGGGTATGTATGTGGATGGCAAAGAAGAAAATTCATGGAGAAATGGGATGGTTAAGTTTTTACACAAGAGATGCAAAAAGCAGAATGAAAATGTTCAGTAGATTGGAATTTATGGATAATAAGAGAATAGCCAAAATAGTATTTAATTGGGTCAAGAGCAAAGGACAGGCAACCAAGATGTATGAGGAAGGTAATATGGTATGCAGAAGATTTGGATAAAGAATTTATGTCAATATACTTCTACAAAAAATGGGATGATTGTGTTAGGAGTAATTGTTGAGTGTTATTGTGGCAAGGAATGAGATTGAAGAATAGATGTATTAATAAAAATTAGAAAGTTGGAGAGATGGAAAACTAGTATAGAGAGTAAAAAGAGTTTAAATATATATATAGAAGTAAACAGAATATTGAGTGTGAGTTAATTTATAATAGCAAGGAAAGTAGTTTACTGTTTAAGACTTGAACAGGGTCTTTAGCCACAAGGCAATTTACACATGAATGGAAAAATATGGGTGAGTTACTCTGCAAGTTGTAAGGAAAGCATAGAAAGTATTAGGTATCTGTTAATTGACTGTAAATGCCTGTAAGTGGAAAGAATACAAATAATGAAGTTGTAAAATAATAAATATAAACAAAGTGATTATTTTTATGCTGTGTTTGTTGAAAGATAAATGGATTTAGATGTAAAGGCCATAGAGTTGACAAATATTATGTTGGGGAAATGAGATAGAGCAGAATAGTGATGAGTATGTGGAAAACAGGGTGGGGAAGGTAAGGTAATGTAAGAGGAAGGTAAGGTAGTTATTTCTCTAGTATTGTGACTGAGAGATTCCTGGCTCTGAAACAGGCGAAGCCACAGTGCATCACATCATATGCTCATAAATATAATTTTAATTAAACTTAAAGATAATAATTATATTATATAATGAGTTTGCTAATAGCTCTTAACAAGATTTTTTAAATATCCCTATCCTCAGACTGGTTTCTAGCTCTGGCTATCATCAGTGAGGCACTAGGACATTCAGGTATTAGATTTAAAAATACCAGGTCAATCCCCAGCATTTATCTAATATTTACCTATTAAGTAGAAAATCTGAAATTTTCAGTTATCCATATGTCTTCAAATCCAGCTATCTAACTTAAATAGCCATATGGGAATGAATTACATTCAGATACTTCATATATTAATAACTTTAGCAATATAAAATAACCAAAGCCTCAAGAGCAAAAAAATAAATTTAATACCCGAATGTCCTAGTACCTCACTGATGATAGCCAGAGCTAGAAACTGGTCTAAGGATAGGGATATTTAGTAAAGCTTGTTAAAAATTATCAGCACTCTCATTATATAACATTTGTAGTACAAGCTTATTAAATTAAGTCATCTGATATATGACATGATTTCCTTGCAATTATTATTTTGCTCTGGAGGTTTTGGTGGTTCTAATGACATATGGGTGTATGAAAATTTCAGATTTTTTACTTAATAGGTAACTATTAGATAAATGCTGAGGCTTGATCTGGTATTTTTAAATCTAATACCTGAGTGTCCTAGCACCTCACTAACAACAGTCAAAGCTAGAAACTGGTCTGAGGATAAGGATATCAAGCTATTAGTGTGCTCATTATATAACATTTGTAGTATAAGATTATTAAATTGTCACAAGATATATGACTTGATTTCCTTGCAATTAATGTTTTGCTCTTGAGATTTTAGCGATTTTATATTGCTAGTCATTAATATATGGAGAATCTGAACTTAGTTTAATCCTATGTGGCTATTTAAGTTAAATAGCTAGATTTGAAGACATATTGCTGTCTGGTGTTTTTAAATCTAATACCTGAATCTCCTAGCATGTTTCTAATGACAGTCAGAGCTAGAAACTGATCTGAGAATAGGGATATTCAGAAAAGATTGTTAAGAGCTATTATCATGCTCATTATATAACATTTGTAGTACAATCTTATTCAATTAAGTCACGTGATATATGACTTTATTTCCTTGCCATTTAATGATAATAATTTAAAGATTAATTTATTAGATATTTACACAACTATATACACAGGGCTGCAGAAAGAAGTTTGCTATTAACTGAAAGGAGACCCTTTGATTCCTCTTGGAGGCTTTAAAGGAACTGAGCATGGCAAATTCCTAATGTCCACTCCATACGTTCTTGTTGTTGCAGCTGTTATTACTATGTGATTATTCATATAATATACAAACATGGATTGGCTGCTCACCAACATGCATTGGCCAGCATGGTGAGTTTATTGGCTTTTTATCTCTGAGAGTAAGATCAAGAAACACCATGATCTTTTTTCTCAGTTGCTGATAAGGCAGAATGAATGTATGTGTAAATGATAAATATTTTCTAATAATTATACAATTATGATAGACAAAAATAAAGCATGGTCCTTATTCCCAGGAGGCTGTAAAGTCACCAACCAAGGCAGCAGTTAGAGGCCAAAGGTGGAGGGTGCTAAGAATCCCCTGATTGTGGACCCAGGCTGCCATTTTTTGACAACTTTTTATTTAGGTACTTACAACTGCAGATCACTTTCAAGTAAAGGAAGATTGCAAGAATTAGAAGAACTGTCATATTAAATGGGACATTATTGGACTTTGTGAAGTTAGAAGAAAAGGTGAAGAGTCAATTGGTTTAAAAAGTGGACATGTACTCTATTATAAAGACACAAATATTGGAAATACAAGTGGGAGTAGGATTCATTATAAATAAAAAGTGGAAGAACAACACTTGAGATTGATGGTGTATCAGACAGAGTGGCAAGATTAGTTATACAACTTAATGGCAGATACCAAATGCAGATAATTCAGGTTTATGCTCCAACAAGTTCTCATAGTGATGAAGTAGTAGAAAATTTTTATATGGATGTACAAAAGGCTTTTGATCAGAGTAAACATTTTTAAATTGTTATTGGAGACTTTAATGCTAGAATTGGTAAACAAATGAAAGATCAAAGTGCTGTAGTAATTTTGGTTGTGGTAATAGAAATAAGAGAGAACATAGACTTGTGGAGTTTGCAGAAAAAGAAAAACTTTATATTATGAATTCTTTTTTTAAGAAAAATGTTAAAAGGAAATGGACATGAAAGTATCCAAATGAAGGTACCACAGAATTGAATTTATTTTGACTAACAAATAATACAAATTTTAAGATTGTAATGTTCTTATTAACAGAGGAAGTGATTATCGATTAGTAAGATGTAAGATACATGTTAATGCAAAGCTAGATTATTATGAAAAACAATATTTACAGTTGATATTCCTAATCTTCAGAAATATTCTAATGAATTTAAATTAAAACTTACAAATCAGTTTCAAGTATTAGTAGATTTTGAACATGATTCAGATTTGAATAAAATTAATATGAAAATAACTGATACATTTTTAAAATCTGTAACAAAGATAACTGGTAAAAAAAAGCAGAAATTGAACAATAAAATTTTTACTGAGACTAGAGAATTTATGAAGAAAAGAAGGAATATGAAGATATATAAAAATGATGCATTAAAAAGGAATTTTGTAAAATTTTGCAGAAAAGAGTTGAAAATGATATAAGAAACTATAACTGTGAAATAACAAGGAAAGCTGTGGAAGAAAATAAAAGTCTCAAGAGTGTAAAACAACATTTTGGTATTGGTAGGAAATTTATATCTGCAATAAGAAAAGAAGTTGGAATTATTACTAAAAAGAGAGATGACATCATGAAATGGGTAGAAGACTATCAGGAATTATGTAGTAATAAATAACAAGTACCTCCTATATCTATTACATCTTCTGAATTGCCCAGAATTTTAAATGAAAAAGTGAGATATGCAATTAAATGTATGAAGCAAGAAAAGGCTCCAGGTAATGATGGAATTATAACTGATATATTAAAAGAAGCAGGTGAAGAAATAGAAACAATTTTAGCAAAGTTATATACCAAATGTCTAAATAATAAAGATGTACCAGATGATTGGAAGAATGTGGTATTAATATTTTAAAAAAAGTGATAAAGAAGATATTAGAAATTACAGACCCATCAGCCTTTTATCAGTTTTATAAAAAAAATTTTACCAAGATAATTACAACTCGTCTATAGAGAACATTGGATTTCTACCAACCAATAGAACAAACTGGATTTTAAAATGATTTTAGTACAGTAGATCATATCCAGGTATTGAGAGAAGTTATAGAAAGGACAAATGAATATGAGTTGTCATTATGCTTTGGATTTGTAGATTATGAAAAGGCATTTGATTCTATAAACATTTCTTCAGTGATTAAAGCATTGGATCATCAAGGTATAGATCCAGGATATCATAATATTTTAAAGAATATTTATGAAAATGCAACAGCAACAATTAGATTACATAATGCTACTGAAAAAGTCAACATTGAGAAGAGTGTAAGACAGGGTTACTCTATATCTCCAAAACTTTATACAGTAGTGTTGCAAGAAGTATTTTGTGGATTAAAACGGAAAGCTAAAGGAGTGAGAGTAAATGGAGATTATTTAAGTCATTTAGATTTAGCAAATGATGTAGTTGTTTTTGCAAATAATGCTTTAGAGCTTCAGGAAATGTTGCATGAGTTATCAGATGAAAGTAGGACTAAAGATAAATGATAAAAAGACTAAAGTAATGTTTAATGGATTTTCTCAAAGTATGAAAATTAAGATTGATTATGATGAATTAGAAGAAGTTAACAGTTATAAATATCTCGATCAGATTACTAATATAGATGGAAACATAATGGATGAAAGTAATCATGGAATTAAACTTATTGAATTGCTTTTGGTAGAAATAACTTGATACTAAAAGGAAATATGCCTATGTGTTTAAAAAGGAAAGTTTTTAATAAATGTGTTTTGGATCTGAGACTAGAAGAGAAATACCGAGACTTAAGACCACTCAAAGAAGTATGGAGAGATGCATGTTGGGAGTAACAAGAAGCGATCAAAAATGCAATATATGGGTAAGAGAACAAACAGGTGTTACTGACCTCATTGAAACAATTAAAAGACTGGAGTTGGGCTGGACATATTGCTAGAAGAGATGATAATAGATGGATAACTGAAATCTTAAACTGGATTCCAAAAGATTGTAAAAGACTCAAAAAGAGACTACATGTGAGATGGAAGGATGAAATAAAAAAGTGTGCAAGAGTGATGTGGTGAAGAGAAGCTAAAGATCGGAGGAGATGGATTGAACTTGTAGAGACCTTTATCCTGCAATGGATTAATAATGGTTGATGATGATGATGATATACACAGACACATTAATTTAATTATGTGTGTGTGTTTGATTATTTGTAAAAATAAAATTTTAAATATTAACTTCCTCAATAAAAAGTTTGAATTTTCAACATTAATTTAACAAATTGAAAAATTTAAATTCAGCTGTAAAAACATCTTTTTAAATATATTTTTTTATTGCTCGAATAAAAGTTATTTTGAGTCATTACTAGATTTGTTTCAATTAAATTTGTTTTTTGAAAAACAACATAATTAATTAATTAGAGGTAAGCGTAATTGGTATGTGAACATTATAAATAATTTATACTTAGTTTTAATTTCTATATAAGGTAATAATAATAATAATAATAATAATAATAATAATAATAATAATAATAATAATAATAATAATAATAATAATAATAATAATAATAATAATATAAACTCCCCACAAAAAATTGACCTCCTTGCTAAATGGTACGACATTGTTAAACCGCAGATAATGGGCATTATCGAAACAAAAATCTACAGTGGCTCACTAATCAACCCTACAGACAACTAAATTCCAAGCTTTACACTTTTTCAAACACATCTGACACTCCATCAGTACACATTATCATTATAAACCTGCCCATTTATTCTTTCAAAATCCTACATATTATACTTGCTGATAATTACACTTACTCATAAAGCCATTACCTTAAACATACAATTTTTATATCCCTCCAGTCCCACTATTATAAATAGAATAATACAAACACTTAACTCCATTCACAAATCTATATCCATGATTATTTTGAGATTTCAACATGACATACAGACCTTCATCAAATTTAACACTCCTTTCCAATGATGAGTGGAATTTGGAGAACATTTAACAATGTAGACATTCACACTTATAGATTGTTTTCTATTGCACATTGCATACATATACATTCAATTAAGAATTCTCCCTCTCTATCCATTTTTTACTGAAATTAATTTTGATAATAGAACAATAATTATAGAAGAACCATCAGATTCTACTCCACACCACACCAGAATATCTTTTTTCAGAAGTATATATATACTTCACAATTGAAGAAAATTACAATAATCCAACAGCTTTATAGCTCTCATTTAACATTGACATCTTACCAGACAACAACACCCCAACAAAACTCTAAATAAACCATAAAAATCTTCTCACAAATTCTGTCTGTTTTTAAGAAGACATTAAGATACAACCACTTGATCTCATTAAAAAAAATATTTTAAACAAATCAAAATAAACACATAAATAATTTTTTGAGACTTGAATTAATTTTTTTAAATGCACCTGGAATAACAAGAACTTATATAAAAGCACACAAAAAACTATATTTACATGGATCCTTGTGCCAGTTCTAAAGTCAACTGACACAAACTAGACGCATTCCTGCTTTAGTTTAATTGAAGTATATCTAATTGAATATAATCGTATGATTGAGTGAATATCATGACTTTATTGACTGTTTTTTTTCTCTTGGATACTTCTAGTTTGATAAAGCAACAGGTCTGATCAAATCATTGTACATAGCGTTTTGTGAAAACAATTTATATATAAGAATATGTTGTCAAATGTACTTGTGTACCTTTTAGAACCTAATAAGTTTATCCTTTGAAACATAATAATAATAATAATAATAATAATAATAATAATAATAATAATAATAATAATAATAATAATAATAATAATAATAATAATAATAATAATAATAATAATAATAATAATAATAATAATAATAATAATAATAATAATAATAATAATAATAATAATAATAATAATAATAATAATAATAATAATAATAATAATAATAATAATAATAATAATAATAATAATAACAACAACAACAACAACAACAACAACAACAGGACATGTTATCTCATAAGATTATATAAAGACCAAAAGGACTTAGTTGGCTGTGTTAAAATATATTGCGATTTTTTTTCTGGATATCTCTCCACAACAAAAATAGCTTAGGAAAAAACTCATATTCCAGTCCCTGTTAAGCATCAGAAAAACCTTGATGTTAACTAAAATATATAATAAATGAACAAAAGTTATAAGTAAATAAATAAAAATCTGATCTCTCTTTTTTTGGATTATCTGCTTTAGCACTAAATTACATCCTGAGTATTATCTTCTATGCTTATCTACTATTAATCTTTCCCAAATCACCTAAAGGAATTAATCAAAGTGGAAAAGTTATAATACTGTAACTTTTGTCATATATATGGTAATTTGCACAAAAAATGTAAAATTGTTGAGAACAGTCAAAATACTTAGAAATTCAGAAATGATTTATATCAGCATTTAAACTCATGCAAAAATCTATACACAACCAGAAGCTACATAGAAATACCAAATGTTATTTATTTGTCTGAAGGTTTGTGATGATGATGTATTATTAGATGTGATATGTTTGACTATTTTCATCATCTATGAGTGAATGTTGAATGTATAGAAAATTTTAAATTTGTCAAATACAACTAACCTGTGTTGTCTTTGTGTGTTATTACTAACAAGTTGTTTATATTTGAAAAGTTTAAAATTTTCTATACATTCAACATTCACTCATAGATGATGGAAATAGTCCAACATATCATATCTAACCAAACATTATTTGTTTATTAATTTTTACACAGAGTTTTACTAAACTTTAAAGAAAAAATCAATCATTCAAAGACATAGCTATATATTATAAATTTAATTTTAACTTTTACCATTTGTTTCTGATCTGATAGTATAGGAATCATACTAATGATCTTTAAATTCATGAAAACTGAATTTTAAAAGATGCATTAACTGATTAAGCTATTTTGTCAACGCTAACAGCTAGAAGAAATTGTATGTACTTATCTATGATGATCTCTTCTGATTTCTTTCGTTTTTTTAAGGGCAAACTAAATGAGTAATTTTCAAACATCTAGGATTATTACACATTTATGTAGAATTTAATAGATGTGAAAGGACATATATAGTTGCAATCAACTGCCCATAAAAAAATTATTAAAACAACACATAAAATAATGATTAGAGATAACAAACAGGTATATCAGCTGACCATTGTTATACTAATAAATATATGTTTATTTGGAAAAACACAAAAATATTTGGCAGAAAAGAACAAAAAAATTTTAAAAACTGACATGGTAATGCAAATAATTCCATGGTCAATCTAGGATAATAATTCATAATGTTTGGGGGATCAATCATTAATCTTGCCTTTAACAATAAATGAAGAAATCAGGAAGACCCTCATAGTTAAGTATATAAAATTTTTACTGACTGTTTCTTTGACAGAATAGACTAGTTGGTTAAGAGAACCCTCTTAAATTTATTCATAAATCTAGTCACCAATTTTATTCCCATAAAAATATTGTCATTAGTCAGATCAATGTGTGAAGAAAAGACAAATATAATATTATTTGAAATATATACTAACATGTGTGACAGTATTAGCAGTTGATAGTAATCGGAAAATATAAATAAAGTTTGAATTTTATAAAATAACATGTAACAAGTAAACTAAATGATAATAAAATAGTCCAATATATTATTACAATAAATGCATCAACACAAAAATTCATTCAGTCTAAGATTATATATATCTATAAATGATAAATTATTTGTGTTAATCTATATCTGTAGTCCATAATAATCTTCATTTTAAACACTGGAATGATCAGATTTCCAAACACTATTAAACTTTTTGTCAGAAACTACAAAACATAATAAAATACATCTGCTTTCTCAGTTCTTATAGAAATGATAAGCCTGATAATTAATATACATGACAAGCTTCAAATCAAATCCAATACAATCTCTTTCAATAATAATTAAAGATTAAACTTGAAGCTGGGTTTCTATCTAAATTTGTTTTGATGTTTGCCCTAAATAATATCAATTATCAGGTTTGCCATTTCTATAAGAATCAAGAAATCAGACACAAATGGTTAGACTATTTTATGTTTTCTAGGTTATCTGACAAAGAATTCAGACTGCACATCAATATTAACAGCATTTGAAAAATTTATCATTTATATATATATTCATGATCACCATTTTAATTTTAAGATAAGATGAAAATAAATGACCTAATTCTAGAGATATGTAGGTTAATAAGATTCATAAAAAGTTATAAAAAATTTAGGGAAAAGAGTGAAAAAGAACTTTAAAATTGAATAATTTATATTGAAATGCTATTTTCATATAAGTGAGTACAAATTTACAACATATTAACATACCACATTATTTTAAAATTAAAATTACCAGATATAAACAATTTTTTTGATTAAAAGTTTTTTTAAACATTTTAATTTGTTATCAATCATAAGATATAAAGGCATTTATCTGAATAAGCAAAATTAACCAAAAATAAAATTATCACAATAAGTATTTGTGTCCAAGTTACAAAAGAATTCAGTATTTTATACAACTAAAAATTCAAAAATAAATAGTACAAAATTATATAGAGAAAAGCTTTAATTTAACCAATATAGTATACTTAACATGCTTTTGACTACTTAATAGTCATCCTCATAACACAGATTGTAAGAGGGACATGTAATATTTATTAGAGAATATACCAAAGCAGGAAATTTACATAAAATTTGAATTTGAAAAAGTTAACTTACATAAGCCATTTTTTTAAAAGGAGGATACAGAATTATTTTTTATTGATAGAATTGTGTGCCAATTTATCCACTCAAGTCATGCAATACAGATACTTATATAATCGAACCAAAACACAAACCCAAATCCATTTTCTTTGAGCATGAATCCAAACTTACCACAGCTTTGAATCTACATCTGCCAACATTATCTATTTTGATCACAATGATCCCAAACATAAAGTAAGAGAAGCCTGGCATATTTCCAAAAACAGACATGCAATCAACAAAAAAGAATTCTTCATCCCCCTTTCAAAAAAAATGACATATGTAATTGTATTTACTTACATCATAGAATTAAACTTGGTTGGAGTGCTTTTGATAGAAATAATTTGATACTAAAATGAAATATGCCTATATGTTTGAAGAGAAAGGTTTTTAATAAATGGATTTTACCAGTTCTTACTTATGGATCTGAGACTTGGACACTTAATAGAAGAGCAATACAGAGACTTCAGACCATTCAAAGAAGTATGAAGAAACGTATGTTGGGAATAACAAGAAGAGATTGAAAACGCAATGTATGGGTAAGAGAACAAACAGGTGTTACTGACCTCATTGAAAAAATTAAAAGACTGAAGTGGAGTTGGGCTGGATATGTTGCTATAAAAGTTGATAATAGATGGACAATTGAAATTTTAAATTGGATTCCAAGAGATTTAAAAGACCCAGAAAGAGACCACATGTAAGATGAATGAATGAAATAAAAAGTATGCAGGGGTAATGTGGAGAAAAGAAGCTAAAGATTAGAGAAGATGGATTGAACTTGGAGAGATCTTCATCCTGCAGTGGATTGATAATGGTTGATGATGATGATGACTTATTTACAATTCAAATTTTATGTAAATTCCCTACCTTGTTTATTCTCTAATAAATAGCACATGTTTCTTTTATAATTTTTGGTATGAGGATGACTATTAAGTAGTCAAAAGCATGCTAAGCATACCATACCATGTTGGTTAAATTAAAACTTTTCTCTATATACTTTTGTACATATTTATTTTTGAATTACATTTTCTGAGATAAACTGTATTTAAGTTTTTGAAGTTACAGCTAAAAATTATTTATTACCTTAATTGATACAAGGTAACTAATTAAATTTTACTAATGGTTTTATTATAGTTTCCAATGATAAGTTACAGAGGCAAATTTTTAGGAAGGCATTGGATTTTAATAGCCTGAGTTCTTTCTTGCAGCTTGCCAATATTTGCCAATATAATAATGTATAATAAAAGAATAAAATCTATTATTTTGGTTTTGGGTTTTTTCTTTGTCATTCCTTATAAGAAAGTCTTGCAAAAAGTAAATATTACATGCAAAAGAATAAATTTCAAATTATTATTTAAGTAAAGTCCAATAATGTATAAAAAAGATTTCACATAAATCACTCCAAATAATTACTGTGAAATTTCCAATCTGAGTTTAATGATGAGTTTCCATACTATGAAACCCCATAAAAAAATCAATTGGAAATCTTCAAATATCACAAGTCTTATATTGTGAACTGTCAAATATAAATTTTAGAAATGGCTATTTTGATATCAGCTAAATATTTTAAAAAGTGATCATATCATTCTCGATTTTTTTTTTTTTTTAATTATTTATAAAAGATGCTAACAAAGAAAGCTCTGTCATTTGGTTCACATTTAGATATGCTGTCAAACTCAATCATGTTTTATTTCACAGAAATGTCACATATGTGTATAATCTAATCTATAAATGAATGCATTTTTCATTTCTGTCAATGAAATCAGCTGCTCTTATTATCAAAAGGAATTAAAATTTCATAGGTTTTACATTTTACTAAAAATTAAATTTGACTCATTCTTCAATCCCACTTTATTTTTATTGATATTACTGTATTACTAATATTATAATGCAATTGATATATTATATCTCATATTTAAAAATATTTGATTATTTGTTGAGATTTTTTAATTTTGTTTTTGAGTGTGAAGATTTTTCCGCAAGCTCATTTAAATAATGCCATTTTTAATAAGTAAGAGTAAAGAAATATGTGGCAGCAAAAGGTTTAAAATTTATAAACCAAATCAAATAAATATGATTTCTTGTTTTTAAATAATATTAATTTGTAATATAAATCTGAAAAATAAATTATTCAAAAATAAATGAATGAATTATGAAATAAAATAAGGCTACATTTTAATTTGCAATAGTTTTTTTTTTTAATCAGTCTTTAGGTAAGGGCCCTGAAATATTAATTCTAGGCACGTTTTTCACAATAAAAATCAATTCTTAGATATGGATGCATTTTAAAATCAGTACTCAGTTTAAGATTACAAAAATGCTTTTATTTAAAGAGTCCAAAGAAAAATTGAAAAAAATGAGTTAATTCAAAAAGTTAATTTAATTAACAAACATACATTAATTGTTCTGTGGACTAATATATAGATGCTAATTTTATTTACCTACTGTAAATGCCATCTTAAAATCAGTGCTCAATTTGAGCTCACAAAAATGTTTTGGCTACACCAAGCCTTGTCCTAACAAAACACTGCTTTTCACATGAACAGTTTTACATAGAATGTTCCATAAGTTTTAATTCATTTTTTTTAAAAATTGAAATGATAAATATCTCACTAAAAAAACTTAATAATAGATAAAGTGTTATAGACAACATCGTTTATTATTAAAAAAATATGAATTCTACATTGTTAAATATTTATAACTTTAAATTAAATTAAGAATTGTTTCTTCTCATAATTAAATATGTTAGCTTTTCATAGAGGCTTTTAAAAACTAAAAATACTGCCTGGGAGTCCCTAGTTAATAAGTATATTTTTCTAGTACAAATCCACAAATTAGTTATACTCTAGACTGTCAAACATCATTCATTGTTAATCAAATATTTCTGTTCTAAAAATTTTAAATATGTTTTTATATATCAAATAATTTTATTGATTGTTTTAGATATCATCAAATTTACAATGAATTTGATTTTAAATTTAGGTACATCAAAATAAAATATAGAGTATACATGTACATGTATAAGATATATACAATTAAATCTCTTGTGCTTTAAATAAATGCTATTTTTTGCTTGAATTGATAAATTATTTTCCAAATATATTTGTTTAAAAATTTAAAAAACCATTCCAAGCATAAATTTCAAGAGGAAGAAATAATATTTTGGGTGAAGTCAAAGAAATCAATCCATGTTATAAGTCACAAAAAAATCAAATTATGTTTTATATAAAATTTAAAAAAAATTATCTCCAGATTATGGATGCTATATTAAAAGCTAAGCAACTGAATATTTGTGTATTCAAAACATACAAATATGTACTATATTTATCAAATGTTTTTATATGACAGAATCATAGATATTTTGTTTAATAAAATTATGAATTGCATTTCCAGTGAATTTGATATTAGAATATTAATGATTTTTCTACACATGTTGTATGAATATTAATGTAATTACAAATCACATACTATTTGAAAATATCAGTGAGGGAGCAAATAGATATTTAATTACAATATTATTATTTTTGAAATAGCCCAAATAAATATTGTAAAGTTATAACTCTTAATGACTTTTTAAATGCCAGAAGTGCATAACACTATGATTGCAGTAAGAAAAGAACTGCACATAAGTCATCAAAGAATGGTTAAAGTGCCAAAAAGGAATCATCACCATGACAATATTAATTAAGACTTGAACTGTTCAAGAACTCATGTTAGAGCCATATAGCATTTAATGGAATACTGCATATGAATAAAATCATAGCAAATATCTCAGAGCATCAACATGATGTAATTGCAATAAACAAATATCTGTATATGAGATAATTCAAATATCAAAAGTTTACTATCTTAGTGAAGCCATATAGCAACTAACAGAGCATTGAACATATGCAGTTGTGAGTAATCTATGTGCCCCAGTAAATATGTCATGACTGTGTCCTTGGAAAACCTGAATTGATGAATAAAATCCAATCAATGTTGTATTGTTTAATAATCATATGTTGTGTATCTTAATAATGAAATGAAGTATTTTATGCATTCCATAATATATGATCTAATAATAAATATATCAAGCAAAATAGCAACCCATATGTAAATTTTACTGTACCCATGCAGTATAATTATTAATTGAATAGGAAAATGTTATCGAAATCTGTATAATAATTTTTAATGGATTTCATGGGTTTTTTTTAAATCCACACTTAAATACTAAAAGTAATTGTGTCAAATGGCTTCCAATGATTAATAAGTGTTAAGTGTTTTAATTTGCTTATCAGTGAGAAAAGAAAACAGTATACATATTTCACTATTGCATTGTAAAACAGCACAAGAGTTAAAGTAATTAATAGCCTATTAATAAAAGTTGTAATTATATATTCTTTATCATTTATTGTTATGTTAAATACAATACAAAAATACACAAATAGGCATCTTTTATTATAGTTTTCTCATTTACAAGATTTACTATTTATTGATTTTTTTTGTGAGACTGCATGAGCTATGCCTATTTATTTTGTCATTATAAGATCATCTTTGAAAACACAGGTTTACATAAAATCTGATAATATTGATAGGGGTATGTTGAAAAAAATTCTGAATAGTATTAAGATTTTATATGCAATATAAAATTTTAAATACTTCTGACCAAATTTTTTTTTTACTGAATGCTTTCTCACTGTCATTACTGGAAAAAATTAAAGGCTGTAATAAATAAATTTTACAGCCTTCCAATAAACTCTATTATAAGTTATAATGTATCTTTACCTAATGTTGAAGAGAAAAATAATAAGCATAAGAAATTATTAAAAAACCAGCAGAGAAATTATATCTTTAAATTTTATAAATTATTGATAATCTTTATAAATATTATTTAAATTATTGTTATTAGGCACCTATGGGTGTTACAAGAAAACAAAGAGAAAAAGAAATGGATAAGAAATGATTTAAAAATATGTTCAGCTGATAATTGTCCTGAAGGATTGCAGTCAACTTATATGCCATATATTTCATCATTTGGAGAAGATGATAAAGGTAAAATATACGTAATAAATAATGTAGGTGTGTGTTATTGTGCACTTTTTTCTTTATTATTAAGATATATGATCTGATCATTATATTTTACTAGTTTAAAATATAGTTCAACCAAAGAGTGATTAATAAAACATTAGCTTAACCATAACTAATTATTTATTCATTGTAATAACAAAGTGTAAGTGATGAAATATTAAAGAACTTATTAAACTATGTAAAATGTTTTATTCATATTTGGCTAGCTGATATTTTAATATATGAAATAAAATATGTAGAGACTCAAATAACTTAACTACAAATAATTACAAAATCCAATTTTAAGTAATAAAAATAAAATTTATTAATAGTATGAACATAATAAATGAATAAATAAAATTATATGAATTAATAAACAAATGAAATATTCTTTGTTAAGTTATTGATCAGAAATTAATTATCATTTTATCTCTTGCATGTTATATAATTTTAAAATGTATCTGACATGTGTTGCATGCAAATGGCACACTAATAAAACCAAGAAGAAAATATATTGTATTTGCATAAATACTTCCAAATGAATACTTAAATATATATTTTAAGAAATTAATTAAGTATGTTGAGGTTTTTTTTTTACTGTTTTCTTAAAATAATAAGTGTAAACTTACTAATTTAAATACGTAAAATATTGTCATCAATATTGCATATATATTATTATCAAATTTATTTGTAAATATTTATGTATACAACTTATAGATTTTAATATATGCAAAGAAAAAAAACAAAAATACCATAAATCTAAATAAATGAAAATTATTATTAAAAATATATATGTTATATTTAAATTTTGACTTCTATATAATTTAATTTTTTTTTTGCTCATGCTATTTTTTTTAAGTATATTAAACAAATACATGTATTCTAAAATTAATAAATAGAGAATTAAAATATATTGAAGGTTCTTTAAACTATAATTCCATTAAAATATTTATTAATACATATCTAATCTTATAATTTAACTTTTATATATATATATATATATATATATATATATATATATATATATATATATATATATATATATATATATATATATATATATATATATATAACTGGTTGCTTTATCTGTTTCAAAAGCACCATTGGAAAACTTAAAATTAGAATGTACTAATTTTAAGGATTTTGAAGGAAATTGAATTTAAAAATTTTTCTACTTTATTTTTTATTTATTTGTTAAGAGTATGTGCCATAACACACATACTCAATTAAAGAGGAAAATTGTAAAAGCATTTTTAATTTAAAATAACTTTTGATTGTGATCAGTTCCTTTTTATTTTGTTGATTATAATTTATTTTAAAAGCTGAGACTTATATTTTTTAATTAATTTTAAAATATATAAGAGCCCTGGTCAGATTTTATTTTTTTAAATTAAGATTAAGTGGAAGATAGAGAATAACCCTGGTCAAAACTTTTTAATTAAATATTTTGATGGGAGATAACAATTTATGTAAATAGCTCTGGGTTTTTGACTGAATTATTATTCTGCTTCTTATTTTTATCATGATTCTTATTTGGATTGCTGTTCTAAAAATTTATATTTGCTAATTGCTCAACACAAAATGCTGAATTGGAATTTTTGCTGACTGCTATTAGTATTTGCTGCTTGCTATGTTCAGAAAGAATTGCTTAGCTATTTTCTAATAGAAGTAAATATTTTAACCTATTTGAAATAGAGACCATCCATCCAGGATGCAGAAAATACTCATAGTAAAGAACCTTAATAATATGCAATGCTAAATTAACCCAAATATGAATGCTGGAGCTCCATAATTGTGCCTTAAAGAGCATGACTTAAAAGCCTAGTCCAGAACCTGATTCCAAAAATTGCCTCCACACTCCCAAACATATAAATATAAATCAAAATGTTTGAAATAAATTCTAAGTGGATCTGAACTTTGTGTACACCACTGGAAGAAATCCACCAGACAGAACATTATGTATCAAAAGTAAAGTCACCTTTTCGTATTATAACAATGGCTTAAATCTGTTGTTTAAATCTCTGTTAAAGTCTCTGCTTAATCTAAAAAGAAACCTGTCTTTATAATAAGTTATACATACTTATTTAAATATCACTAATTATCAACCGCACAGCTATGATTATGAAGCCATAGAGCTTTGAAAGCACTAAGCTTTAAATAAATTTAATAATATATATAACTTCTTTAATGAGCATTATAAGCACATAATTATTGATATTAATTATTTTATTATGTACTTTATTTGTATTGGAATCTTAGTTTTAAGATTTCATATTTTTAATTTATTTCTCCAAGAGAGTATTGAGAGTTTATATTTTATACTTGGAGTTTTGCTCATTTATATTACTAATCATTGATAAATGCTTGGACAGATATTAATAATTTTTTAATCCACATGTCCTTTATTCTTTCAACAATCTTAGTTTGTGTTTTCTGCAAACCATAAATCTTTTGGTTAGTAATTTATCGAGTATTGTTCTGTTTTTCTTAAAGACAGATATAAATGTATTGATTCTAGGCAACTTCAAAATTATAAAAATTCAAATTACAGCATCTTCCTTCTATTTATAAGTTGCTCTTTGTGGTGCTATTGTTGTCATGACAACTGTTAGAAATTGCTCAAATTTTACTCGATGATGTAAAAATTGTTCCAGAAAATTTGCCTCCAATTAACAAGTGAAATGGATATTTTAAAATAATTAAATACAGTGAAAATAAAATCCTGTCTTGCAAGTTCAATCTTATTTTTCACTTTAAATCAAAATAAAAAAACTCATACATTATCCATAATTTTTAATGGATATATATATTTGTAAATATGTTTTTAATAATATTTTTTCATAACTAATTTATGAACAATCATATATGAAACAAAAAACATTTAATTTTATAATAGGTGTTATTATGGTGATTGTAATAACAGAATTTAAAGTGTATAATACTTAATAATAATAGTGATTTCATTCAACTGATCTTTTTTTTTATGATTCACTTAATTATTTCCTAAATCTATTTATTTATTCACCTGTTCATTTTTTTTCTGAGATTGATCACAACAGATTTAGGATTTGATGCTAGAATTAGCAGTAAACAATATTATCTTAAAGCATTAGGTTGCCATGATTATCTAGTTAACTTTATATTTTAAGACCACTATTATCCATGGATCAAATGAAATGAAAATTAAACAAGATCAACAAAATTCTTTATTAATTTTTAAATACTTTGACTTACAGCATTAATCTGGGTACTTATTATATATATGACAAATCAATATTGTACATACTAGAAATCTAAAATTGAAATAATTTGTTAATCATAAATGACTAAACTTCCAAAATGTAACACATCATTTATTATTAAAATTCAATAAATCATACATTTAAATATAATACCTGTTTTGTAAAGAACTCACAAATAAGCTCTTAACAAGCTTTGTGGAATATCCTCAACCCCAGACCGATTTCTGCTACTGTACCAGGATATTCATGCACTAGATTAAAAAAACTAGGACAAACCCAGCACTTTATCTATAAAGTGCTAGGCTTGTCCTAGTACTTTTAATCTAATGCCTGAATATCCTGGCACCTCACTGATGAAGCCAGTTCTGGACTTGTCCTAGTATTTTTAACCTAATGCTTGAATATCCTGGCACCTCACTGACAAAACCAGTAGCAGAAACTGGTCTGGGGTTGAGAATATTTTGCAAAGCTTGTTAAGAGCTTATTTGCAAGCTCTTTATAAAATATTTATAATACAAGCTTGTTTAAATTAGGTCATGCGACATATGATTTGATTTATGTGTAAATATAATACCTATAAGAATTTTATTAGTATTATAAAAATATTATTTCATCAATTTTTGTGTATACATATTTGTAGTGAGATTCTTTTTTGATTGTCAAATAAATGTAATATTAATTTTTTACAGCAGCAAATAGAGGATTAAGATTCCATGATAAGCTTCTATAGATAATTATACTATTCTAGCCTGTAAGATTTTCAGAAAATTGTTTATATACATTCAGCTAATAGAAATGACTTATATACTATAGGCTAGTAAGATATACTAATATTTTGAATAGGTTTCTTCTAATAACTCTCATTGCAATTATTTAACTTAAGTAGTTATATAATTCATATACTAAATGAATGACAGTCTGTTGCAGTTTATGTAATTCTGAGAATAGTTTTTTACAATAACATTTCTGCATTTTTACACCAATTTGCTCCTGTTTGTTGTAAACACTTTAATCTTTTAATTAGTGTGACAGTTAGTTGTACATATCTTAGTGCACCTTTCACTTTAGCTCAATCCTATCACAATCATCCATCATCTCAGAATTCAGACCAATCTCTCTCTCACACTTGATGCATTTTTGAACTGGCAGTACACTACTTTTTTTTCAAGTGAATAAGATGTATATAGCTCATACTGTATATTTTTAAGTACATACACACTAATTAGTTTTTTAGATATATTTAACTTCAGGTATATATGAGAAGGATGTAAGACAGGGTGACTCCATATCTCCAAAACTTTTTACAGCAGTCCCACAAGAAGTATTTTATGGATTAAAATTAGAAGCTAAAGGAGTGAAAGTAAATGGAGATTATTTAAGTCATTTAAATTTTGCAGATTATGTAGTTGTTTTTGCAAATAATGCTTTAGAACTGCAGGAAATGTTACAGGAGTTATCAGATGAAACTAGGAAAGTAGGACTAAAGATAAATGTTAAAAAAACTAAAGTAATGTTTAATGGATTTTCTCAAAATATAAAAATAAAGATTGATTATGATGAGTTAGAAGAAGTTAACAGTTACAAACACCTTGGTCAGATTATTAACATAGATGGAAACATAATGGATGGAATTAATCATAGAATTAAACTTGGTTGGAGTGCTTTTGGCAGAAATAACTTGATACTAAAAGGAAATATGCCTATGTGCTTGAAAAGAAAAGTTTTTCGGTTCTTACTTATGGATCTGAGACTTGGACACTTAATGGAAGAGCAATACAGATACTTCAGACCACTCAAAGAAGTATGGAAAGATGCATGTTGGGAGTAACAAGAAGAGATCGAAAACACAATATATGGGTAAGAGAACAAACAGGTGTTACTGACCTCATTGAAAAAATTAAAAGACTAAAGGGGAGTTGGGCTGGATATATTGCTAGAAGAGATGATAATAAATGGATGATTGACATCTTAAACTGGATTCCAAGAGATTTAAAAGACCCAGAAAGAGACCACATGTGAGATGGATGGATGAAATAAGAAAGTGTGCAGGGGTGATGTGGAGAAGTGAAGCTAAAGATCAGAAAAGATGGATTGAACTTGGAGAGGCTTTTATCCTACAATGGGTTGATAATGATGATATATTATATTTCAAATGTCTATTTCATCACAATATCCTGAAACATATGACCAATGACATGGAGAAAAGGCAATATATATATATATATATTGTAACATTTATTTATATACATTACAAATATATTGGCATTTGGTAAAAGCTAAAAAAGTAAATTTAGATTTTTTTTTGATTAGTATAATTTTTGTTAAAACGTGCAATGAAGGTTAAAATTGTCATTCTTATTTTTTTTTATCTAATTGGAAAGAATAAATGATGTACAGATTACTAATCCAGATAAATTAAAAGAATTCCAAAAGTATAAGATAAGAGAAAGTAAAAATATTTCAACTAATTAAAGATGGCAGAATTATGCTGAAAAAAATAGGGACTTTGTAACATAAATTTTATAAAGAATATATAAGATTATCAACGGATATTTTGACAAACAAAAAATATATGCAGAAGTCGTAAAACTGGGCCTCTAGAGAGTATAAAAGGCAGAGATCAGTTTGAAGGACATCTTGTTCGTTGGTTTCTCTAGTTGGTCTTGGATAACAATAATATATCCAAGATCGTTCTACGCTGAAGTAATTCAGCTTGTCGGAGTGAACCGGAGCTTCTGAAGACATCATGCCTGAAGATGTATACCAGAAAAGCTTTCGTGACCGACTAGGAGAATGGACCACAAGATCAAATAATAACCAAAAGGCCGAGCTCATTCTACCCAAAAAAAACTATGCATAGTTATCTACTACTGAATTCCCAAAACTTACCGGTAAGTAATGCTTCATTATCCTGATTGTGACAAAAGTAACGTTTGCAAACAATTCTTAAAAATAAGCTTATAATAGGATCTCGATAGAGACTCTTATTTAACCAAGAACTTTGTAATTAATTATTCAGCAGTTATTTTTTTATTATTAATGTTTCACATCAGAATTAAGTGTATTCTCTCCAATTTATTTGATAAATAATTTATTTCAAACATTTTTTATCTATTAGAATAAATATATTTCTAATACCAATTTTCATTGTGCGTTATTAATAATAGTTGTTTTTTTTTAGTATTAAATTTATTATTAGTTTAGTGGGATTTAAAACGAAATTTACCTTGCCAATGTATTTAAACAAGCCCAGAAATAATAATCAAAAAGGAGAAAATAGTTCTCGTTACGGTAGAATTACCGCCCCTTAAAAAAAAATATAATAAAAATCTTTTTATTTTTTTTTTTTGTTTTACAACTTGCGAGAGGTGCTGGCAACATATTTCAGCAGATTCTTAGGAATTCTGGCACCCAAAGTAAATAAAATTAAAAGTTGATTTTGTCAATAGCACAATTCATAACAATTAATAGGCTGAAGTTGATCAGGAAAAACAGCTGTGTTTTTAGAATAGAAATACAACTTTCTTCTTTTTTTGACATAGCTTGATCAACTCACGTGCAGTTTATATTAGCGTGTAAAGGCATAGCAAAATGGAAAACGTTACAATGGCGACCCAACTCGGGCTTCGATTTAACAACTACAACCTGAGATGAGTTGTAATGATAAAGAACATTACAATGATGACTCAAAGAAACTCACAGCCGGAAAATAAATTATGATTTTTTTTGAAAAAAGAAAAAAATTATAAAAAAAAAAAACTAACTAATTAAACCCTGATTATTAAAATATGAAAGAAGATATTTTTTAAATATGACTTCCAGAAAGAAAAAATATATATGTATATTTTTTTATATATGTCTAAAAACACGATCGTAGCTGATGTAGACGTAAGTCACAAGTATTTGACCGGGTAGGCGGTTACTGAAGAGGAGAATAACATAGCCCCGAGTCCTTATCCGCAGTATATGAACATAAGACCGTCTTTAAATGCTCGTCAGACTATTTCTAGCAGAGATCCCAATAAAGGGGAAGGCGGATCAAGTTGGACCAAGTTGCCACGAGCCTGTAAGACTCAGAACGATGAGCAACGCTCGTTTGTGCTTATAACTTGGGCTTCTTATCGTTAATATTGCACTAAAGCGGATAGGACACAGATGAATGTTGAAATATTTTCCATTCCCACCGTGTTAGACCTAAAAGTGGGCGTTAAAGCCGAACGTCGCTTGTGAATGAGTCTACACAATATATCAGCACGCTACTACAGAAAAAAAATACGAATATGAATTTAAAAAACTTAAGAATAAAATTAGTGTAAACCCCTATTTTATTCTCATCTCCTGGCACTGGTGGTATTGTAACATTTATTTATATACGTTACAAATATATTGGCATTTGGTAAAAGCTAAAAAAGTAAATTTAGATTTTTTTTTGATTAGTATAATTTTTGTTAAAACGTGCAATGAAGGTTAAAATTGTCATTCTTATTTTTTTTATCTAATTGGAAAGAATAAATGACATACAGATTACTAATCCAGATAAATTAAAAGAATTCCAAAAGTATAAGATAAGAGAAAGTAAAAATATTTCAACTAATTAAAGATGGCAGAATTATGCTGAAAAAAATAGAGACTTTGTAACATAAATTTTATAAAGAATATTTAAGATTATCAACGGATATTTTGACAAACAAAAGATATGTGCAGAAGTCGTAAAACTGGGCCTCTAGAGAGTATAAAAGGCAGAGATCAGTTTGAAGGACATCTTGTTCGTTGGTTTCTCTAGTTGGTCTTGGATAACAATAATATATCCAAGATTGCTCTACGCTGAAGTAATTCGGCTTGTCGGAGTGAACCGGAGCTTCTGAAGACATCATGCCTGAAGATGTATACCAGAAAAGCTTTCGTGACCGACTAGGAGAATGGACCACAAGATCAAATAATAACCAAAAGGCCAAGCTCATTCTACCCAAAAAAACTATGCATAGTTATCTACTACTGAATTCCCAAAACTTACCGGTAAGTAATGCTTCATTATCCTGATTGTGACAAAAGTAACGTTTGCAAACAATTCTTAAAAATAAGCTTATAATAGGATCCTGATAGAGACTCTTATTTAACCAAGAACTTTGTAATTAATTATTTAGCAGTTATTTTTTTATTATTAATGTTTCACGTCAGAATTAAGTGTATTCTCTCCAATTTATTTGATAAATAATTTATTTCAAACATTTTTTATCTATTAGAATAAATATATTTCTAATACCAATTTTCATTGTGCGTTATTAATAATAGTTGGTTTTTTTTAGTATTAAATTTATTATTAGTTTAGTGGGATTTAAAACAGAATTTACCTTGCCAATGTATTTAAACAAGCCCAGAAATAATAATCAAAAAGGAGAAAATAGTTCTCGTTACGGTATGATGCAATACCGATTAGTTTAAAAGCACTTTTTTTCTGTTTAGTTTACGAGTTACAATATGTTTGACGCCGACTCAGTGGGTCTAACGACTCCGGCGCCCTCATGTAGAAATTAAAAACTGAGTCAGCTCATGATTGTACTTAGCAATAATTCTAGGCCAAGTTGATCAGGAAATATAGCTATGTTTTTAGAATAGAAATATAACTTTCTTCTTTTTTTGACATAGCTTGATCAACTCACGCGGAGTTTATATTAGCGTGTAGAGGCCTAGCAAAACGGAAAACGTTACAATATATATATATATATAAATTTTTACATTAGAATTAGCAATTTACTCATAGACAATATGGCTACTTTATCTCCAGAGGACAAATCAAAATAAAGAGAAAAAAGCCAAAAAATAAAAAGAATATAAAGAAATAACAAAAAAATTACAGATGTGCCTACTATTAATTAAATGATGGTACTATGTTTTCATAAACACATAGTTTTATTGCCACAGTTAATGTAGAGATATATTTAGTGATGTAAGAGGTTTAAATTAACTAGGCTTTATAATAATTAAAGTGAATGAGAATTTGAAATGGAATGAAAGATAAAAGAATGATGACTGAATATACATATTAATAATAATTATTAACGAATGAAGTTAATAGGATCATAATTTATAGAAACTAATAGATCATTAGCTTGAATAATAGAATTGAATGAAAGATGAAGAAAATATAAGTTCTGAACCCCAAACAACTTGTATATTCACTTGCACTAGTCTAACATAAGTTCAGCAAACATATACTTTAGTAACTTCAGCCAACACATTATTACTTTGTAAATATATATTTTTAAATGTTGATATTTAGTTGATTAAAGAATTACATTAATATAACATATAATGAAAAAAGTAGATAAAACTTTAAATTGGGACAGATTATTTGAAGAAACATTATAGGTATGTCCTGTATACTTTAATAATGAAAATATACAACGAAATTTTAAAAAATTTGAATAAATTTCTGGAGTGACAATACTTCACAAAAAAAGGGTAAATCATTATGACAAAGCTAATGTAAATAAAGCATCGTGGACTAAAAAATTCAGTTGAGTTGTAATGCATTTTAGGTTTTTATTAAATTAAACTTTTTTAATATTATTATTTTAAGATTTATATAAAAGAAAGTGGAGATTTCAGCCATATGATTGGAAAATTAATTGCAAAGATAAGATTAAAGAACAGTTCCTTGAAAAAAAATTTAACAAAAACTTTGATTGGGCATAAACTAAAAGAAGTTATGAAAGAAACTTAACAAACAACTTTAAAAAGTATTTAAAAAAATAAAAAGGAAAAAGTTGATAGATATTAATTCTTACTGTTTTAAAAAAGTAAAAGATATAGAAGCTTAGAAAAGTTAATCTTAAATATATATAAAAGCTGTCAACTCGCGATATCTGGATAAAATATATTAAAATTAAAATGAAATGGCAGCAATATGGTTAAACTAACTAAACCAGTCCAAAATCAAATGGAAATTATTATTATTATTCTAGTAATAATAGTAATAGTATATAACAGCAAAAACTTGTCAAATAGTAAAGCTGAGAACTTTTCCATTAAGATTCTGACAAATATTTTTTGAAACGATATCCTGAATATTATTAATTCAGAAGAGTTAAGCTAAGAAAAATAATATAATTTATATGTAAATTGATTAATGCGTAAAAACAATACACTCATGTTTGAAAGTAGCTGATGTCATATGTAAAGCAAATGTTCTTTCAGTATCTATGTTCATTTATATATTTTTTCAAATTAATAAAAATGGCAAATATAGCAACAATAATATATAAATTAAATCGAAATACTTTTGATTATGTTATAATAATTATTAACTGAAGTCATACAGACAAAAAAAAGCAGATATGTGATTTTTCAAGAACTGTGTATATCGATATTAATGGATTGTCTACTTTTTACACAATCTTTAAACTGGTTTATAAAAATTGCCTTTTTAATTTTATTTCTTTTATAATATCTTTCTTCATTTAATACTCTTGTGTGATCTGAGTTAGAAAAAAAAATTCAAAATTTGCAAGATTTTCATGATCAAAGAAAAGAGATTATATTAGTTTGATTATTTCTAGTTTTTTACATGATTATATAGTAGTTGGTATTTTTGTTGTTTTTTCCCAAAGTACATCTTGATTTCCCAATATATTATTTTTTTGCATCTACATATAATTTGATATATATTATTTCTTTATATTTTAGAAATATTTTTAAAATTGTGAATCAATCAAATTATCTTTGGAGGAGCATAAAATAAAATATTGTATTTATTATTAAATATTTTTTTAATAAGTTTGGATTGAATATTATTTTAAAATGGCATAGACATCCATTTTTAATTATTTGTACTAATATTAATGCTGTAAAATCCAAATTTATTAAAAAGTATTTAGTGATAAATATAATGTTTCATTTCATGTTTCTCCAAATGTAAATCGATTGCTTAATACTTTTTTTTCCTCAGTGATGAAAGTTTATTCATAAAAAAAAACAGATACAAATACAGTTAGAAAAAGGTTTACAAGAGAGTGGTTACATGGTAAATTGAAATTTCAGGAGCAACATGGTAAGAGGGGAAGATACATGTAAAAAGAGAATGGGAAAGTGGAAAAGGTGTGTAGTTCAGGCCAGTCTGAGATGTATGTCTTCATTGAGCAAGCGCCGCATGGGTTGCAAACATTTAAATGGTTGATTCCTATGACAGAAGCTGAGAGGATGGAAATTGGAGGATTGTCCAAGTGTTTGTGAGGAGTTGAGGTGGGACTAGTTTGGTATCTCTGGTTTTGAGAGAGCAAATTAGGTCCAATAGTTTTGATTCACTGAGTGTACTCTCCGGTCAAAAATAATAGCACATCGGAGCAACCAGAGTGCATAGATGAGGAAAACTGATAGTCTGATAGTTGCAAAAATCCCTGTTTCTATAGATTCTTGGAGGTTGAAGATGGTGTTTAACTACTTTAGCAAATATTTTATTGAGTTGTTTGGAAAGAAATCAATTACAGGAATTTCAGTTTTTATTTCGGATACCCTTTTGATTATAGTAGAATTATTTATTTATTGTATTTATTATTTTTATCCAATACAATTTGTTATATTAAAAGTTATTTACACAGGGTGGATTTATTATTTACATAATATAGGTTAAAAGATATAACAATAACAATAAATAAATATAAAATTGCTCTGGTTAGAAAGGAGGACATATTTACTAATACTTATCAAAAATGTTTTAAATAATTTAGAAGTGAACATTTATTTATATTAATACTTTATTGTTTATCTGAAAGTTTGTGATGAAAGCATTTTGATTTGTAATTACATGTTCGACTATTTTCATCATTTACTTCAATTGAACTTGAATTTTTCTAAAAATATTTAACAATTAAACTAGATGATGAAAGTAGTCAACATATAATTATAAATTAATACTTTCTTACGAAATTTTATTTGTTTTTATTAAAATAATATTCAAAAATCAGTGTTTATTTTTAAAACTTCCAAATATATTACTTCTGAAATCAATCAAATATGAAAATGTATTCCCTCCTTTTTTAACTCTCAGCCGTTTGGATAATATTTGTTGTCTTTTTCAAAAGTATGATAATAAGATAATTTTAGTACAAACATACTATTAGATTTCTGAAATTTGGAAAAGATAAATATTATATATTACATCTTACTTACAATAAAATTAATCCAAATAAAGAACTATAATTAATAAGTAATTACGTTTTTACATTTTTTGAACTGATTAATTTTTATATGAGTTAGTAATATTTCAAATCTTTTTATAATCTGAAGTAATATAATTATTGTATGTTTATACTAAAATTATATTATTACATTCTTGAAAAATATAATAAAAAATCAAACGTTGGATAATGTAAAATGGTAATGTAAATTTTCATATTTGACTGATTTCAGGAGTAATAAATTTGAATTTTTTTTAATATGGTTTTTTTTTTAATATTTTTTTTTTTTTTTTTAAAAAAAAAAAAGATTGAATTCATACTAATGTATTGTGCTGGTCGGATTTGTAGGTTCACGTAACAAGTTCTAGCATCTAGGCAAAAGTACCTCGAATCCAATCGTGTGCAAGATACACAGGTCAGGAACACTCATGAATTCTGCCCTATTTGCCTATTTCCCAGATCTATAACATTATGAGCAACAATCCCGATGACATAGCAACTTAGTTATTTAATGGTCTCCTCCCTGTGTTCAAATCCAGCAGTATATATACTTTTATTTTGAAGCTGTAACTTAGCAACTACTGCTGGACCTGAGGCGGTTTAAGCACTTAAGTTTCATTTGGAATAGTTTGACCGGATACTCTTATCTAGTAAGATGTTTGAAACAATGCAAGTTTGTTATCAGTTTCTCGAACGATTGTTTTAAAATATATCTTATGATTTTAAAACAAGCTAGCATGGACAATTTCCACTAATGGGTTTATTTTATTATTACCAATTCGTAATCTTTTACTTTAATCTAAGGGGTCTTCCGGGTAATTGTTTTTCGATAGACTTCTTAACAAGATTGCATCATTTCTGGCTACAAAATTATATATGAAAAAATAATAAGTTTCATATGTAATACCTTATATATATAATATAACTATTAATTTATTCGCAATCTCCTACACTGAAATATATAGATATTTATTATTTACGCCCGTATATACATGAGAATATTATTAAATAAAATATTTTTAAATTAAAATACATACGTGTTAATGTGATTTATGTTATAATACTAACCAAAAGAAATATGTATATTATTAGCTATGTATATACGTGCATAAAGGTGGGTTTGAATACAGTTAGGTGGTAGGAGATTGGATGTGGGCTGTGAAGCAGGATCTGAGCATCAGATCATCTGCTTCATTTTCCTGAACTTACCGAAAAAAAATGAAAGAATGTTTAAAAAAAGAAAAAAAGCTTTTACTTGATGTCCAGGTAACTAAAGAACAACTTTGGATTGGCGATGTATCTAAAGAAATTTTTATTTTACTCTGTCAGAGTGCTACCTTGTTTTGACTCAACATTTATACTAAATATCCTAACTCTCTCTGCTATATTAGAAATTTTATGATTTTCATTTATGATAGAATACCCTCTCTGCTATATTAGGAATTTTATGGCTTTCATTTATGATAGAATACCCTAACTTCTCTGCTATATTAGAAATTTATGACTTTCATTTATGATAGAATACCCTAACTTCTCTGCTATATTAGAAATTTATGACTTTCATTTATGATAGAATACCCTCTCTGCTATAATACTGGAAAATTTTTCACTGTCTTCACAAAAAACTGCTTGGTTAATAAAATAAAATATAAAAAACTATGGTATAATATATACAAATTATTATAGTCCTAAATCATTTACCATTGTCTATCCATGTCATCATGTTCTATCCGTCCAGCTTCTCCTCCCCCCATTCTACACTCTCCCCCTTGCTCTACTCTCCCCCTCCCATACTCAATCCATATTTATTTAAATGATTATTGCTATCCTACCTGTTATTTAATATTAATTGTTTCTAGATCTAGTTTTTACTGTGAAACATATATATCTATACTGATTATTATTTAGTTCTTTAATGCAAAGTATATCAAAAAATTATTGTAATTTCTACCTGGCCTTCTTTATGTCTTCTTTTGTGGTCTGTTTTTGGAGTTATTCTTCAGGACCTGAAACATCTTAACAAAATGATTGTTTAACGATTGCATTGATACACTTGATACACATATTTTGGGGAAAAAAAAAAAAACTCTATATAACTTTTATTATGAATCATTGCTTTTAAATTTGATAACTCCATCACCTATTGGCAAATTTATAGTGGTATTGCTACCCTGGGCATCAGCACAAGGGATAGGGCTATGTGTTCTGACCAGATGATCCGCTATTATTGGGTTGTATACTTTTCTAAGATCTGTACTTAAATAGTTATACATTTACAGCTCTAACAGAAAAAACATTATTATGGCTTTAGCACATATTTATATAAGAGACTGAAAGTGTAACAAAAACTGTCATTATTTTATTTCTGAGGCAGTTATATAAGCATGAATATTATTAAAACATTTCAAAAAAAAAATCTGCACATTTTCGATTATTTAGAATCTTTATTTTATTATTTTTAAGTGTTTTAAAAGCTGTCACTAATTTAACTCTCTCAGACTTGGACATATTATAAATTTAAAATACTTATTTAACAGATGTATTAACAAGGAAAAAAAAATTTTATATTTAACATCATTATTTAAAACATTTAGGAAAAATCATTATATATTATTTAGCGCACACACTACTTTACTATCTTTTTATCTTTAAATGCGAAAGCCCCTTAAAAGCTGTCACTAATTTAATTCTCTCAGACTTGGAATTATTTGAGACATTTATACAAGAAATTATATAGAACATCGTTATTTAAAGCATTTATGAAAAAATTATATATTATTATTATTATTTAGCGCACACTTCAAAACTTGGGCATATTATATTTATTTATTAAAATATTTATTAAAACGGAAAAAAAAATTATTATATATCTCAATATTATTATTCTATATCTCACACACTTCTTTATCATCTTTTTATTTTAAATGTGAAAAACCCCTTAAAAGCTATCACTATTTTATCATACTGTAAACTCGAAATATGTTATTTAAAATCATTTATGGAAACTTTTATATATATAAATGCTACTATTTAGAACACATAGTTTATTTTTATTATAAATGTGGCAGCTCCTTAAAACTACAACTATTTTATTTAGGGGCATCCTGCCTGTAATTTCACATCCATGACCAAGAAAAAAAAACATTATACAACATCTTATTTACTTCTTTGAAAAATACATTTTATCTTAAGAAAGTGAGAGCCCCTTAAAAGTTATCACTATTTTTATATCACTGGAAACTTACATGTATATGAAAACTATAAACATTATTTGGGAAAACACTTCTTTATCTTTAATTAATATGAAAGTAAGAGCCCCTTAAAAGCTGTTACTTCTCTTTACTTCTTTTTAAAAACTCACGAGAATTATACATGTAATAAATATTTACGGACAAGGAATAACACATTATATAATATCATCATTATTCAGATCACACACATGAAAGAAAACAAAACAAAACTGCCACTATTTTATTTTATAGGTTGTGAAAACGAAAAACCTTTTAAAACTTTTATGTGGGGAAAAAAAATATTGAGTATATAACATACTATTTACTTGAAACATATTTTTATATATATACTGAGAGAAAATATTTATATTTATCATTATATTAACAATGACTCACAGGGAGTGTGTACCAATAGCTGGGTGTCCGAAAAAAAATTTCAAAAAAAAATTTTTTTTTTTAAAACATATGTTATATCTATCACTATCTACTACTATCTCAGGTATATGGGTGTTTGTATTTGAAGCCCTACATTGATGCGCCAAACCCGGAGAAAAGAAAAAAATCTGTGCCGGTCGGATTTGTATGTTCACTAACAAGATCTAGCATCTAGGCAAAAGAACCTCGAATCCAATCGTGCACAAAATACACAGGTCAGGAACACTCATGAACTCTGCCCTATTTGCCTATTTCCCAATCTATAATATTATGAGCAACAATCCCGATGACATCGATTAATTTACTTCTCACCCGCCGGCTTCGGTCATCGGAGACACAAAAAGACTCTGCCTAAACTTATATGATAGACTAACTTAATAACTAGCTATATTTTATGAGCAATAAAGGCTCATGACCTAGCATATTAATTATGTATTGAGCGGAGATCATCTAGTCATATTTAGCATAAGTAATAACTTAATATTTTAACTTAACTAAAAGAAAGCAATGGTTCGAGTTTGATATATATATTTAAGATTTATTAATAACAAAATTATGTTGGATTATTTAGCCGACATTAGCCTCATGAGTGTTATATATATATGTGTGTGTTTGATTCATATTTAATGATAACATAAGATTTGCGGCTATGCCAATAATATATATATGTGATTTAATGAATTAGCACTATTGGAATACATTACTGGAATACTATTACACCCCCAGAGATGAAAAGAGCATTTACTTAATTTAAACAACAATAATTTCATAAGCAGATATTACATTTGGTTACATTCAATATTATGATTAATTTGAGTTATAGATAATTAATGCGCGGGATGGGTAATGAATAATTATATAAACGATACTAAATCTATCGCATTAATACGTATATTAGACTAATGGAAATATGTCTGTTTAAAGAAATCATTTCATTATTTTCTGGGCAACTAATAAGACACTGAAAGGCAGTGCATGCATGGTGGCTGATTGGGTTGGTCCAATTATGGATCCTGGAGTGTGCTTCATGAATTTTTAATAATGAAGTGGACCGATTTCCTCTGCAAATGTAGGCAGGGTCGGTTTGACGAACAAAAGAGTCCAAGATTCCCTGGAATGAAGTACAGGCAAATCATGGATGACGAAGAGTGGTCAGCAATGACTTTATTGGGCTGGTTTCCCAGATCGCTCCCCATATAAAGTATGCACATATGACCAAGTATGTCCCCAGGGTGGTTTTACAGCCTGGTTTAAGGATATTGAGAACGACGATGGGGCTCGACTGCACGAATACCTCCATGTGAGAAAGAAGCACAAATATATATATATATATATATGAAATGGCCTTTATGCATGTAACGCTTAATAATATAATATAAATATAATTCTAAAATTAAAGATTATCGAAACATATTTATTGCCCATAAATTATGAAATATTCGGCATAATGATATGGTTTCACTAAGCAAACATGGGTAATAATTATACTTAAATATAAAACTAAGATTTCAAGATCCCCCTCCCCCTTACATTATGTTACTTAATATTATTCATTTCTTCTTACACATTAAATAAATCTCAATTTTGGTTAATCAATGCCCTTGTGAAAATATATAAATTATTACAAAATAAGTGGGTGGTGGTAATAGCTAAGATGGGTTTTACATATATAATATAATTTAAGAATAAAAGATAGCGCATTATTTAGGAAGGAAAATGTGAAAAAAAAAGATGTCAATCTGTTTTTCTACAGTAAACATAAAAATATAATTAGTTTATTTATCTAAAATCGCGAGCACCTGGGCAAGTCGAATAAGACTTGTTTTGATCAAATTATAAATTATTTACCCAGTAAATGATGGGTGGGGAAACGAAAATGAATTATATGCTTGCGATTTTAGAATACTATTGGCATTTATTTTAAAATATAAATACATAAATCAAATTGAAAATTGTTTGCCGCTTGGAAATAAAAGAAAAGAAAAACATTATATAGGAGGCTTAATATAGATTAGTTATATAGAGTTATAGAAATACATATTTTGAAGACATTTAATATAGATGATTTAAAATATAAATATTACAGAGAAGGCAGGATTTAGGAATTATAAGCGGTCAAAGTTCTTTTACCTTGATTATTTGGAAGAGCGTTTCACTAGGAATCAGTCCATCGGTATTATTTCACTAGATCTAGGGTAGCATTATTATTTGAGAATTAGCATTTCATTTTCACTGGAAAATATCTAAAGTTCATTAGTATGGGATGCAGAGCTTCGTTCATGGGAACAGCATATTAGAACGGAGGGACAAGGCGAAATTTCCTACTCACGACACATTGAGTGAGAATTAAAACTGGCATGGAATATGTATAGCAACTTAGTTATTTAATGGTCTCCTCCCTTGTGGATTCAAATCCAGCAGTATATATACTTTTATTTTGAAGCTGTAACTTAGCAACTACTGCTGGACCTGAGGCGGTTTAAGCACTTAAGTTTCATTTGGAATAGTTTGACCGGATACTCTTATCTAGTAAGATGTTTGAAACAATGCAAGTTTGTTATCAGTTTCTCAAACGATTGTTTTAAAATATATCTTATGATTTTAAAACAAGCTAGCATGGACAATTTCCACTAATGGGTTTATTTTATTATTACCAATTTGTAATCTTTTACTTTAATCTAAGGGGTCTTCCAGGTAATTGTTTTTCGATAGACTTCTTAACAAGATTGCATCATTTCTGGCTACAAAATTATATATGAAAAAATAATAAGTTTCATATGTAATACCTTATATATATAATATAACTATTAATTTATTCGCAATCTCCTACACTGAAATATATAGATATTTATTATTTACACCCGTATATACATGAGAATATTATTAAATAAAATATTTTTAAATTAAAATACATACGTGTTAATGTGATTTATGTTATAATACTAACCAAAAGAAATATATATATATATATTATTAGCTATGTATATACGTGTGTAAAAGCGGGTTTGAATACAGTTAGGTGGTAGGAGATTGGATGTGGGCTGTGAAGCAGGATCTGAGCATCAGATCATCTGCTTCAGTATATAAAAAGTGAAAAGACTACTTTTAAAAAATTCCTTACATCAACAGTGCAAAAAAAAATGTTGATTTTTTTTTATGCAAATTAATATCTTAAAACTTAGTAATTAAAAAAATAGAAAGCTTCAAAAAATAAATCTATTGTGCACTTTGCAATATTATTTTTTTTAAATTTATAATTCATTTGTCTGTTTGTTTGTTTTAGGTGAAATTTACATTCTAAGTCGCAGTAATCCTATGGTTACACCTCCTGGCCTCAGTAGTATATATAAAATAGTTGATCCAAAAAGGTATACATATATGAATAGGCACATATAATTATTTAGATTTAAGTTACTAAATTAATTTAAAAATATTTATTATATAGTATTAACCCATTCTGTGAATGAAATCCATATTTTTACAAAAATATAAAATATATAATATATATAATAACAACTCATGGTAGTTTTTTTTTTTTTATATGTAGTAGATGGTGTATTACTGTGCATTAATTTAAATTGATAATTTTTCCTATTGCAGGTTTTCTTATTTTTAGCCTTTTCAAGTTGAAAACTAACACTGAAAGACAACAGCAACAAAAGATCTAAAAGTATTTTATTAAGTATTTTCTGGAACATTTAAATTCAGTATTAATTAAAAAGCTCCTATTCAGACAACAACTAAATATCAGGTTTTCTGATTCATGACAACCAAAAATATATTAATTTGAAAAGACTAAAATAAATAATACTTACAATAAGAAATAATTATTAATTTGTTAATGCATAATAATACTGATATACTATTATAAACCTAAACTGCATATAAATTTGAACTTTTTATTCTGAACATTTTTATATCAACCAGCACATATTGCAACAGTAGATCAAATATTACATTTTTTGCAATGTATATATTAATAAAAAAACTTAAATTGTTAAAAACTCAGGTTAAAATCTGACTTCTATATAAATAAATGTAATATATTTATTAAGATGGTTATATGTCTCATGGCACACAACAATATAGTAGTGTGTGTGCATATATATATAAAATAATATTTTTGGAAATAAACCATATATTATTTTGCATTACAATCCGGTATATAAAGTGACTAGCAATCGCCATTATCAAGGTTAACTTTTGAAAGAAAAATCATTAGATCTCAAACAATAACATGACTCAGTGTGAGATGAGAAATGAGATTCAACTTGAAGTAGTTCAGCATTCACAATATGAGGCTTATCAAAATGTTTTTTTCACCTATTAATTTTAAGTTAATATTAGATAAAATGAGAGGTTTTCACATAGCTGGAATATGTTGTGCTCCATCAGCCCTATTTTAAAAAGACCTTCTGGTTTAAATAGGGCTGATGGAACACAATGTATTCCAGCTATGTGGAAACCTCTCATTTTATCTAATATTAACTTAAAATTAATAGGTGAAAAAAACATTTTGATAAGCCTCATATGGTGAATGCTAAACTACTTCAAGTTGAATCTCATTTCTCATCTCGCACTGAGTCACGTTATTGTTTGAGATCTAACGATTTTTCTTTCAAAAGTTAACCTTATAATGGCAGTTGCTAGTCCATTGAAATATCAGATTGTAATGTAAAATAATACATGGTTTATTCCCAAAAATATTATTTTATCTACATCATACAACCATGATAACATTGTATATATATATATATATATATATATATATATATATATATATATATATATATATATATATATATATATATATATATATATATATATATATATATATATATATATATATATAAAGTTGAAAGAAAAAGTAGAAATAAACACTAACAAAAAACTTTTGTAGATATTTTTATATTACACTGGAATAACAGTTAAGGATTAAATAATTTTGAATTTTAAAAAATTAATTATAAAATTAAACATTTAAAAAAATTGAATTAATATTTTATTAATTCTGATTTTGAAATTAAAACAAACATGTTCTCATGTTACAATAGCTATACTTGTAATTATAAAATTCTACTATCTATTTTTACATTAAATTCTTTTTTAATTAAAACTTGTATAACATATTTTGATAAAGGTCTTATAAGGTTGTTGTTGAAAGAATTAAAGTACATTGAAAAGAGTCATTAATTTTTTTCAATCAAGATAAAGAAAACTTGCTTTTAATTGTTATTTATTTTCCCACTATGACTATAAAAATATTGAAAAAAAGATTAGAGGATTTTTTTAAAGTTTTAGAGTTATACAGAATTACTATAAAGGTATAACTGAAGGCAAGATAGTGCATGTCCAGATGCTACTACTAGTTCACAATGGTAGAGTTTGTATTCACATGGAAGCAAGAGAGCTTTTATGTGGATCATGGGCCATATATGTGTGTATTAGACAACAAAGAGACTGAAGGGATTTCACTTCAGTTCAACAGTTACTGGATTATACCTTTTTTAATAATGAGTGAGTCTATTGTTTTAAAAGAGATCAGCTTATCAAGAAATATCAACAGCTGGCTGAAGGATTATGTTATACATATACTATTTTATCTATATGCAGAAAAGCACAGACAAAGGTACTGCATCATATATATATATATATATATATATATATATATATTGTAAGTAATAAGATTAATGTTAAGTCAAAGTATTTAAAAAAATAAAGGAAGTTTGCTGACCTTCTTTAGTTTTCTTTTCACTTGATGCATGGATAATGGAGATCTTGAAATAGCAAGAACTAGATAACTAAGGCAACCTAATGCTTTAAAATAATATTGTTTACTGTTAATTCTAGCTTCAAAATTCTAAATCTGTTGTGATCAATCTAAAAAAATATATAAACAGGTAAATGAGTAAATAGATTTTGGAAATAGTTAAATATATCATAAAAGATTACTTGAATAAAATCAGCATTATTATTAAGTATTACACATTTCAATTTCTGTTGTTGCAATCACCATAGAAACACCTATTACACAATTAAATGTTTTATGTTTCATATATATTTATTTGGAAATTAATTTGGGGGAAATTATTATTAAAAAACATATGTAAAAATATTTATATCCATTAAAATGTATTAGAATTATAATATAATTTTTTTATTTTGATTTAAAAATGAAAAATCATATTAAACTTGCATTTCATGTTCACTGTAACCAAGTTTTTTTTTTAAATTTTCGTTTCACTTACTTTGAAGGTAAAATGTTGTGAACAAATTGTTCATCATTAAGTTAAATTTAAGTGATATCCAACAGTTGTTATGACAACAATAATGCATCAAGAGTATCTTATAAATAGAATGGAGAGACTGTAATTTGAGTTTTTATCATTTTGTCATTGTGTAAAATGAATATGTTTTTTCTCTGTCTTTAAAAATTTATTAAATTTTGTGGTTTACATGGTCAATTTATAAAACTATGGAAGAATAAAAAATTTAACTATCTGTCCACTCAATGATGCAGCTAGTTGATGAAATTTCCAGGGGTAATGACAAAAATGTGGAAGAAAAAACCCATCAAAATGCATTGTATTGCAAGTCAGCTATATAAAAAATCCAGAATTGCATTCATTTATTTGTCATGGATATACATCCCATTATGTTTCTATGGATAATGTATTTTAGATCAAGTAGATCTTCGAGATCAATCTACTCAACTTATGTGTAATATAAGTAATTTAAATTTTACTTCCATAAGTCAAAAAAGGGGAGGGGGCTAGTATTGATTATTCACTTGATTATAATTAGATTGTGTCATTAAAGGAATTCTCTTTGCACATTATTGTCAATGAAAAAGGAAAATTGAAGACAGTGATGTGCAATTTTGTATCTGTTGTTTTTGAAAACTGGATATTTATATACTTGAAAGAAAGTATTGGAAATTAAACATGAAAAGAATTGAATTTGAATCTGCATTAGTTATCACACATGCTTATCTTCTCTACTCAAAAGATTGGAAATAAAGGACTGGATGCTATGTTGGATCAGTGGATAGTGAGTAAAAATGGACAGACTTTCACTTAAATGGTATTATTTCTATGCATATATGTATATATTTCTTTTGTTAAAGGAAAGGAAGTATTTACATTTTACTGTAAAAACATTGGTAAATAGTATATATGGGTATGATAGAATTTACACTATAAAAGGGTCAGAGAGATTCATTTAGTTCTTATTATTAAGGCTGTTATCTGATATAAGTTAATATGACCTGATGTGTTTAATTTTTTATATGTTCAAAATTTAACTTAAAAATATCAAACAGAAAAGGGTTTAAATATAAGATTTTTTTATTTGTTTAATTATTTAGAGATTACATTAATGAAGAAATAAAAATCAATTTTTATTTGATCATATTTTATTTCATTATCTATCATATTTAAAATCTCAAAAAGATATTAAAAATCTCTCCTTCCTATTTTATAGATCGTATTATTGTCTTACAGCACATTTTCTTGGAGTTCCTCCACCCACATAGGTTTTATTATTTTTATTGATTTTAGTCTATTGCCAAACATCAATTGATGTTCTGTTATATTTTATTATTACTATTATCAATTTTTATTATAAACCAATAAATTTAGAGTTGATTTAAAATCCTACAAATCTGTTTAATTCTTTCTTTTGCATATGCAAGATAATTTTGGTAATTAAAATTTGATCCAAGATTTAAACCCATTTTCATAAGTGAAATAGAATTAGATATATATATATTTATACATCATTTTTTTTATCTGATTACATATAAATTTTATATTTATTACTGTAGTTAACTATTTGTTTACTTATTTAAGTCAATATTACTAATAGAAATAATTTTATTAGCTCAGAGTTAATTATTTATTTCCTTATTTTGTCCAGTTATAAAAATCTTGATCCATTGTGTTCTGTCATTAGTTAGAATGTTTTATCTTAATTACTTTTTAAATTTATTTGAAGTGTAGATCACAAATTTTGTTAACTAGGAAAGAACAAAATATTATCTTTGGCTTGGATAACTGCCAATTATTGTCACATATAGCTTAATTGTTAAAAAGTCCATTTTATATTCAATTGATCAGAGATTTAAGGGGACAAATAATATCAGTGTTGGTAATTGAGTAAATGTCAAATACAAACCTAGGTTATATTTTATATAATGTGATTAAGTACTGCAAAAACATGAACTTATCTAATGGATTTTATTGATAATAAATTCTTGATGAGTGTTTCAATTTAGAATATAACTGAAGCAATAATTGCATATCAATCTATCCTAGGGTATGAATGAAATATTTATATTATATTTAATGTTTTATTAAAATAGGTATAAAATTGAGTAAAGATTTATTTTATTTAAACATTATAAATATTGTGTAGTTTATAAAATATTTTCAAAATATAATTATAATTATTTAGAAACTACTCGATTTAAATAGAATGTCATTAAATATTAAAATAAATTAGAATTACTATAAATAATATTAAAATTCATAAAGTGTGTTGAGATTTAGTTAGTTATTGATTCAAATTGAGTTTCATTCAATTATCGATCAAATAGATATTTTAAGAATATATCATTGTTTAGGGCAATGATATATGGTTTCACTGCTTATTGCAGTTTACTTTGGAATTGTGAATAGATTTGTTGATGTTTGGAGCAATGATCTAGTTTGCTGTATTTCATTTTAAATACTGTCTGGATAAATTATATTTTGATAGGGATTATTATTAGTATTGTATGATAGTGTAGTGGACAACTTAAATAATTATATATGGGAAATATTATTATTGCCTAGTGTGATCAATAACTGAGCCAGATAATTTTACATAGGTTGTAAGAGAGTTACTATTTGTTAAGGCATGTTTTTTGCTCTGTAATAAAAAATATAAATCTTGAGGGCATTTCGTTATGACAAATGTGAGATAGAAAATCCTTTTATATTGTGACAAAGTAGCTACCCAATGCTAGACAATGATCGTCATGTACAAGTGGCCATTATTACAAAATGCCAAGTCAATTTTAGGACTGTTATAAAGTGGCATTTCAAATTTAGGCTAGATCTATACTATTATGAATAGCATTTCAATTTTTAAATATAGTAAAGTTTATTATATTATTATCTCATATTATAATCAATAGTCTATTACAAAATGGCAATCAATGATCTGGCTATGTTTTATTTAGATTAGATTGATCATCTCCCCAACATAATCATTTTTATTATGTTACAATATATAGAGAGTATAGTTCGTGAGTTATTTTAAGTAATTTCTTGAAAATGTCATGTAATTTTTAAATTACAAAAAAAAAATTTAAAGTAAATAACTTTATTCAACTAAAAGTAAGATGCATGCATTTTCAATATATATTTTTTTTAAAAAATAAAGTCCAAAAATCTTTCTAAATTAGGGAACAAAAGAACTTCCTGGACTATTTAAAAAAAAAAAACATTTATAAATAATCAAGAAAAAAGAACTTTCCAAACTGAATCTCATGATAAATTTTTTGTTGTTGTTGTTAAAAAAAACTTTTACCATTAGAAATAATAAATGAATTAATAACTTTGATTCATACTATTTTTTATATACCCACTCATACAGGTAAATTTTATGTATATTTCTAACATGAAATTAATTGTGAAAAATGTAATATTTTTGATGGCTTTATTATTTTGACAAATTGAAATATATAATACAAACATCTATAATGAGCACACATGTCCATGGGTACCCACATATATATGCGAAAACAATCATTATTTATGTATCATTAAAAAGTGATAACTTATTTTTTTAGTATTATATGACAACTCCCATATGTTACAATGCATCTGTGGGCTTATATAGATGCATGTCATATAGACACATATATTAAAATTAAACATATTTTTATTATTATTTTATGACAATTCAAATATGTTCATTTTATATTAAACAGGCATGTCTGTGTTTTAATATGTAGGTGTTTTATATAATCCTATTGGAACATATATGTAAATTACAATGTAATAGTGGATTTTTTTTGGTATTAATCAAAATCAGAAGGTCAAATTTATAGTTAGGGCATATTCAGAAGTCCTTAATTTTATTTTAACTTAATTGTTATTAATAAATTGTTATTTCATTATTACAGTTATTACAGTGAATTTATTCAATTTGAAACAATTTTAGAATATTATATGTTTGTATTATACTTCTTGATCACAGTAACAGTTATGGAACTTTTTCTCTCTGAGCTGTATTTATGCACAACAGTTTGTTAGATGAAAGGGGGTTATATTTAGTGTTTATGGACATACAGTTGATGATGATCTTGGGTGGTGCATAGAGGATATCCTTTAAAGTCCATGCACTACATTTCATTTTAATTATTTATTTATAAATTAAATTTATAGTTGGACATTAGATTGATGGTGCTAAGTGGCCAGAGCATTGATGATGATCAACATGTTTTAGTATAGCAGCATTATTTTTTAATTGTTATATTTTTATGGATTACCACTTAAGTTTGTGCATTTAAATTATTGTTTAAATAATCTGCCCCAAGCTGGCAAGGGTTAAATAATTAGCCTGGTTTATAATGGACCCATTTCAAATCCAGTCACAAGATTGACTGTTGATTTATTTTTATTGTTAATCATTTATGATTGGGGAATGATTATTGTTTTGTGTAATGCTGGTGAATTTATAGTTACTTAGTAGTATGTTGATCTCTCATGCTCATTCTTTATATGTATTCACATTTCTTTTATATTTAACTTAAATTATGTTATTGACTTGGGACTATAATGATGAGTGCCATCACTCAGGTTCACTCTAAGATCCATACTGTTATAATATATATATAACTAGAAAAAAATTAATTTTATTAAAGAATTTATTTCCATTAATTGAAAAATTTGAAACAAAAAAAAATACAGCAGATCCTAATTTCAAATTACTATTCTTTAATATACGTCAAAAGGAGAAAAAACACAAAATGTTATGGTCAGTTTTCTTTATATTTTTATAAAAAAATTTTGATTCTATATGAAAAGTTTATTTTCAACAACAAATTAAAGATAAAGGAGATGACAATTTTAATGTCAAATGACTAACTCTTTAACTGACATAATGAAAAACACCACATGATCAGTTACTATACTGATTTTCCAACTATATGCATACATCAGAAACAAAATTTATAATTCTATGCTAAAAGATTACATCTGTTAATACATGAAGCATATACATTTTACAAGGCAGCAGCTTCTATTCCAGACTACTAAATTATTACCTGAGCCAAGATTAAAAGAAAAGACATGTGATCAGAGTTTGTGATCTATAACAGATTCTTCTGAAGAAGTTAAACTTATTGTTAAGCTGTGTAAAAATTCCAACTTTCTATATAAAAAATTGACAATTCCCTATATTAAAGATTAGTTTTTAAAAAAATTGTTAAAATGTGCATATAGTTTTAAAGTCTATGCAATATCACATCAGCCACTTGATGTAATATGGCATGATCACACAGAATCACACCTTTAATTATGAAGAATTTTTAATTTATCTTCAAGTGAATGAATATGTGTTTATTCACAGCCAAAATCAAAACATTTCTGATTTTAGATTAAAAGCTCATTAAAAAAAAAAACATGTTCTCAGAATGTTTTTTTCTTTACAAAAAAAAGTCTATCCATTTTCATTCACTATCCACTGATCCAACATAGCTTCTTGTTCTTTATTTCCAATCCTAATGTGTACAGATGATTTTCCTTTGGGTAGAGAAGATAAGTATGTGTGATAACTAATGCATATTTGAATTCAATTCCTTTCACATTTAATTTCCAATGTTTTTTTTTCAAGTATATAAATATCCAGTTTTCAAAAACAACAGATGCAAAATTACACATCACTGGCTTTAATTTTCCTTTTTCATTGGCAATAATGTGCAAAGAGAATTCCTTTAATGACAACCCAGTTATAATCAAGTGAAGAATCAATACTACCCCCCCCCCTTTTGACTTACCAAAGTGAAGTTTAAATTGCTTATATAACTCATAAGTTTATCAATCTTGTAGATCTCCTTGTTCTGAAATACAATATTACAATATTGATCTGCTAATATTATCTTTTCCTTTCCTGAGATTTCAACTAATTTGTATGATCTTTATCCATATATATATATATTGAAATTGTTACTTCATAATCGCATGTCTGTTAAGTTATTTAAAATAAGTTAATGTAGATTACTAAAAAAATAACATAATGAAATAATTAGCGGATAATAATCATTATAATACTATATAAAAAAAATTAATAAGGCATTTAATCTAGATTTTAAAATAGCAGTCTTAGAAACACCAAATAATCCTGTATTCAAATTACCTCATTAAAACTATCCAAACATTAATGTCTAAGCCAAGTTATCAACTTTAAGATAGGTACAATTTTCACAAACGTATTTAGTGACATATATTATTGTATATATATGATGAAATGTATTCATTGAAAACATGAGTAAATGTCTGGAGGCCACATGTAAATTTAAATTTACTATAAAATATCAAAAGTATATCAAAAATTAATCAATATTAAAGATTCTAAAAGTAAAATTTTATTTAAAATTATTTTAAGTTAAATTTATTATTCGCTAAATTTTTATCAAATTGCAGAGAATGAAATTGTGAAATCAAAGGTTTGTTATTTTTAAAAGATATGTAAAAAAAAAAAAATTGACTTTGAAAATGGAAAAATCTTTGACAGTTTTTGTAAGTATTAATTTAAAAGTGATAATCTGAAATTTATCTGTCTGTTCTAAAAGTAACAAGGCAGTTAGTTATCTTAAGCAATGAAAATACAGCTGATATGGCTACAGAGTATTTGAAGTTATAAGACTTATAAAAGAATTATTAAGTCAATAAATTATTATAAAACGCACTGGAAGGGATAAGAGTAATCAGGTTGGTTAGCCCCAAATGCCAATGTAAAACTTGTAAAAGTATGCAGAGAAATCTAATGGTGAATATAAAAGATAAATCCACAACTAACGGAAAATAAAAATTTATTTTAAATGTACCGTAAAGCAGAAATATGTGTTATATCAATGCACACTACTTCATTTAAATGCTATCCCAAAAATATATAAATAAAAAATATTAAAACTTGTAAATTTAATACATTTTACGAGATGTTATCTTTTATAGAAACCATTTTTTTTTATCAATAAGCACTCTCCGAAAATTTAACATTTTAATTCAGTCTTATTTATTAATCACATTGAAATCATGAGAATTTTTACCTTAACTCCCCCCTCCCCCCCCCAAAAAAAAATGTTTGATATATTACAGTATTTTAAAATGTTTTTTAAGTGTAAAACTAGAAGTCTTGCAGAATTTAAGAGAATTCATAAAGCACTTTTTTAATAAAATGGGGGGGGGGGTCAGTAAAACATTTCTACATTTGTCCTTTTTTTTTTTTATATTAACCCCCCCCCCCCCCCCCCCCCCCCCCCCCTTCTTCGGGCGGGGGACCTCTCCACCACGCAAGACACTTTTCCTTGTATTGTAAATAGAAACATTTGTTTATAAGAAGAATTTAACTGAAAATTTGAAATGGATAATTTCAAGTTGTTTAATTACAAGAAAGTAGTGATTGTATAAATATAAAAATAACCAAATAACTAGAGAACATTATATTTCCATAAACCTAAAAAAAAATATTGAATAAAAAGAAGTCATATAAAATGGTGAAAGTTAGTTGTTGTAATACATCAATAGGTTTAAAAAGTCAATAGTCTGACATTTCATTGCCCATTTTATTTCAAACAAAAATATATTTATAATGCAATAAGATGTTTTTTTATATATTTTATTTTGGTAGCTGTGAATTAATTAACACATATCCACAGTAAATATATGTATTTAAATGTGTTCTTCCAATTTATTATTAATACCTACATTCCTTTTTTTAATTTTGTTTACAGTATAATATTAATTTATATATTTGTATTACACATGTAAAAAAGCATGTGTTATATATATATATGTTGAAAAATATACATTTATAGTGCAATTTAGTAAGCAATCTACATTGTATTACCCACAATATATAATGGCGAGAGGAGTCTTGGAACAAATTATAGCTTACGCAAGGTCGCACTGTATTGCCATTATTAATGTTTAATTTTAAAAAGTTGAAACTTTAAATTTTTTTATCAATATAAGTACTTATTAATTTAACAAAAAGAAATTATATTTCTAAGGAAGAGAAGAAAAATGATTTTATATACAACTATGTATTAGAAAGTAAGAAATCTCATTCTCTGGATCCGATTAAAACAAATACGTGCCATCATTTTTAGTTATTATTACATTTTCATTCCATGAATTAAATAAGTACATGTCTGAATGATTTCCATAAATTTTTTAATGCAATAAATAAAAGAATTTATAGCTAAAAATAAAAGAAACTTTTTAGAATCTAAAGAATTTAAATAAATAAATCTGATTTTAGTTATATGTAATTTCATTTCATATACATAAATTTTAGTGTAAACTTTCACTATTATAAGTTAGAAAGGTTTTTTCATATTTGTTTATGTATATATTAATATTAAATATAAAATGAAATAATACAAATAAAACTTAAGTTAGAGGACTTGAGAGATAAGATTTATTTGTTAAAACACCTAAAAAAATAATTATATATATATATTGAAGTTAAAACTTCCGATAATTGACGTCATTATAATAAGTCTGATAATTAATATAACTAATTCATATTTTGTTTAGAAAAATATATGTATCTAAAACTTAAATTGATATTGTATTTAGATGTAAAATATGTATTTTACAACTAAAAAATAATGTATTGAAGTGGTAAAATCTGTAGTACATATTTTGCTTCATTGCCTGGTGACATTAGAAACCTTAAAAGTAGGGTTTGAACCCATTTTATATATATTTATTTAATCATCTGGGAATGTTAGGCACACATATATCCATGCATAACTTCCACCCTGTTGTATTAAAATGGTTATATGTAACCAATTGTATTGTTATTAATTTTATTTCTTAAATCTTAAATTTCCTTCATTACAGATAATTGTGTGTGTGCGTATATGTATTACAAATACTGAAACTAATATTATTTATGTAATAAAATATATAGGAAATTCTATATATTATTCGTTTATAATTAATGTAAAGCTAAAGCAATATCAGAGAAGGTTCTGGAAAGTAATTATTGTAATTTAAAATATTATAAGACAAAAGAATGTAGATTGAGTAATGTTAAAATGGCGTTCTCATTTAACTATTTTAACAATTTTCAAATTAATGAAATCATATCTTTAAATCTATTTCCAACTCAGAAATAGATTTGAATAATGCTTTCTGGAACTTATCTTTTTATGTCTCCCAACAGTAAGAAACTGAACCATAGCAGCTAAAATCGAGCTAGGAATTAATGCATATCCAGTCACCACAAGTAAAAAACTGTCTGGAAGGTTTGGTATCATATAAATATTGCCAAATTTCAAGCATAGGGGGAAAAGGATTCTAGTTACATGCTAAATGAATCCATGTCATTCTTCACTTGTCTTTTGATTTGACTGGTACCAAAATGACCACTGAGTAGAGGAAAGAAATTCACCTCTCCCTATCTTTAGATCGTCCTCATGCTGCCTTTCTGCCATGCCATTGCCACTTGAAAACTGCCTTATCTGCACTACGATAATACTTTTGACAGGTGCTTACTATTATTTTATTCATACTTCACATTGCTGTTTATGCATTCCATGGTCTAAATTTCATATATGTTTAATCCAAATGACTGACAAGTCATCTAGAAGATGACAAGTTTTGCTGCTGAATGGACTCTTAATATTCATAACTTTACTGTAAATTTTATTTATAATCATAATAAATTTTTAAAAACCAGGCCCTCTTCACAAACCTAGAGCTTTAATTGTAAATATAGGGAAATTAAAATCAGACTTTCAAGCACCCACCAACTATCCACACTATCTCATACGACTGATATACATGACCACACATATAGCAAACATAAATAATCACCAATGTATGTATTTCATGCTAAACCAGCATTCATCAGTTGGCCCATATTATCATCTCCCACACACACACACACACACATATATAATCAATGCTCAGTTTTTTTATATTAAGATAGCAAATCTTCACATTTTAATGGACAGGCTTCAATCTACTCCAACCTCCAACTTTTCAGCCATCCATATCATTGAAAATCTGATGATGGAAAGTCCAAATCCCATGCTGATGCCAATATTATTGCCATGCCCATATTAACTTTAAGTCACTCTGGACCCCTCATGTATAAGACCTTATCCATTTAAATACATAGAAGAGGAATGGGCAGGATACAAGCTTCATATGTAAATATTTGAAAACCAGGCACTCTTCACAAACCTAGAGCTTTAATTGTAAATATAGGGGATTTGAACTCAGACTTTCAAGCATGCACCAACTATCCACACTATCTTATACAACTAATATACATGACCACATATATGTAGAAAGATAAATAATCACCAAATATACATATTTCATGCTAAACCAGCATTCATCAATTGGTCCAGATTATCACCATCCACACATATATATAATCAGTGCTCAGTTTTTTATATTAAGATAGCAAATCTTCACACTTTAATGGACAGGCTTCAATCTATTCCAACCTCCAACTTTTTAGCCATCCATATCATTGAAAATCTGATGATGGAAAGTCCAAATTCCATACTGATTTGAGTTCAAATCCCCTATATTTACAATTAAAGCTCCAGGTTTGTGAAGAGTGCCTGGTTTTCAAATATTTACATATGAAGTTTGTATCCTGCTCATCCCTCTTCTATATATTTAAATAAATAAGGTCCTTACATAAGGGGTCAGAGTGTACATGAGAGGTCAGAGTGACTTCAAGTCAACATGGGCATGGCAATAATGTTGGCATCAGCATGAGATTTGGACTTTTTCCATCATCAGATTTTCAGTGATATGGATGGCTGAAAAGTTGTAAGTTGGAGTAGATTGAAGCCTGTCCATTAAAGTGTGAGGATTTGCTATCTTAATATAAAAAACAGCACTGATTATATATGTGTGGGAGATTATAATTTGGACCAACTGATGAATACTGGTTTAGCATGAAATATGTCCATTGGTGATTCTTTTCTACATGTGAGTGGTCATGTATATCAGTTATATGAGATAGTGTGGATAGTTGATGGGTGCTTGAAAGTCTGAGTTCAAATCTCCTATACTTATAATTGAAGCTCCAGATTTATGAAGAGTGCCTAATTTTCAAATATTTACATATGAAACTTGTATCCTGCCCATCACTCTTCTATGTATTTAAATGGATAAGGTCCTATACATGAGGGGTCAGATATGGGCATGGCAATAATGTTGGCATCAGCATGGGATTTGGACTTTCCATCATCATATTTTCAATGATATGGGTGGTTAAAAGTTGTAGGTTGTAGTAGATTAAAGCATGTCCATTAAAGTGTGAGGATTTGCTATCTTAATATAAAAAACTGAGCACTGATTATATATATGTGTGTGGGAGATGATAATCTGGACTAACTGATGAATACTGGTTTAGCATAAATATGTATATTGGTGATTCTTTTCTACATGAATGTGGTAATGTATATCAGTTGTATGAGATAGTGTGGATAGATGGTGGGTGCTTGCAAGTCTGAGTTTAAATACCCTATATTTATAATTAAAGTTCCAGGTTTGTGAAGAGTGCCTGGTTTTTAATATTTACATATGAAGCTTGTATCCTGTTCATTCCTCTTCTATGTATTTAAATGAATAAGGTCCTATACATGAGGGGTCAGAGTGACTTCAGGTTAACATGGGCATGGCAATAAGGTGGCATCAGCATGGGATTTGGACTTTTCATCATCAGATTTTCAATGATATGGATGGCTGAAAAGTTGGAGATTGAAGTAGATTGAAGCCCGTCCGTTAAAGTGTGAGGATTTGCTATCAATATAAAAAACTGAGCATTGATTATATATATGTGTGTGTGTGGGAGATGATAATTTGGACCAACTGATTAATGCTGCTTAAGCATGAAATATATATATTGGTGATTATTTATCTTTTCTACATGTATGTGGTACATGTATATCAGTTATATGAGATAGTGTGGATAGTTGGTGGGTGCTTGAAAGTCTGAGCTCAAATCCCTTATATTTATAATCATAATGTAACTTTCTATCTATCTGATAACTGACTATAAACTCATTTATCATAATTGTAGTAATATCGAATGATTCTCTCTCTTTTAAGATTTGTAGATCTCTTTTATGTAAAATAATATATTGTTGATTATTTATCTTTTCTACGTGTATGTGGTCATGTATATCAGTTATATGAGGTAGTATGGATAGTTGGTGGGTGCTTGAAAGTCTGAGCTCAAATCCCTTATATTTATAATCATAATGTAACTTTCTATCTATCTGATAACTGACTATAAACTCATTTATCATAATTGTAGTAATATCGAATGATTCTCTCTCTTTTAAGATTTGTAGATCTCTTTTATGTAAAATACTAGCACAGAATTATGAATCTTTAATCTGGTGCTACCTCGTAAACTTCACACTCTAATTATATGTTCTATTTTTATGTGGCAAAACTTATTTTAGCACAGAATTACGAATCTTTAATCTAGTGTCATCTCGTAAATTTCACACTCTAATTATATTTTCTATTTTTATGTGGCAAAACTTATTTTAATCTTATTATAAACTCTGTATTTTTATTGAGTTAATTTTAATATACTAATGATTCAATTTAGTGAACTTATATCATTTCAGCTGACACTTCCATATTATGAGAGGCTTAAATACTTAAACGTAAGATTTCTTACTAAACGAAAAGTTCACTTGATTGAATATCTAAATATATGTGCTTAATGGTGGACTGCTAAAACAGTCATATTATGGGATATGATAAAACATATTTTTTTCTGTCTAACACTATTGATTTTAAATACATTTTATGTTCTATTAAATAAATTTTGATGATCAATTCATTCTAATAATTATTCATTTGCTTATAAAGCCATCAAGCATTGTAATTTGTTTTATAATCTATTTATTGTTTGAGTATACTTGGGCTTGTTAAATAGAGGGAATATTTTCCTGCCCTTTTAGTTTGACATTCTAATTTGCCAAGGTCATGTATGTACCTGGTGTTACACATGATCTTATTATTATTTTAGTTGGGGTTACAATAAATATATCGGTCATTAAAGGCCTGAGCCATATTCAGCAATGCTTACTCATGATAGTATTAAAAGCCTCTTATTTTGCTTTGTCATACTTATTCTCTGGAGGTCCTGGCTATTCTTTACATAACTTATCCCAGAATGAGGTTTGGTAGCACTGACCTCAGAACAATCTTATGTTATTGAGACTCTGCATGGGATAATGTCAGCAAGTCCGAGCCATGGTATACTTACCAATCAACTCTACAAACACCACTCTGTCATAGATACAAGTGAACTCTTATAATGATGAAGCATCTCAGTCCAAAGACAGACTTAAATTTCTTTCTGACACTATTATTGTAGTCAGCACTGCAAGTCCCTTTATTATGTGTATGCCTCATATTATCTATAAGTCATAATGCAGTAATCTTTTGAAAACCATTCTCTTTGATTAATATTAGAATATTTTAGAAGTGTCGTAATAAAGCTTATTTAAGATATCCACCCCCTCATTTGGACAGGCTTAAATGCTCTCATGGATGATAAAGTTGTTAAACCAAACTGTTAAGTCAACTACACAAATGAATGCTGATTCCTATCAGATAAATAATAAATATAATGTTAATTAAATAGCTTTCCTTAATGTATCACATTACTTAATTGTTGTATCAAAGTGTAAGCCTTCCTTTGGAGGTTATTTATAAATGTCTCTTCTATGTAACCAGAAGTTAATGATCATCATCTCTGTTTGGTCTATCATAGCATTAACAGTATTAATCTATTAACTTTTATTTGTAATTCCCATTAGGATATTAAACCGCATTTCCATAACATAAGTCAATTACCACGTATGTATGTAAATTATCGCTTGCGTATTTCCTTATGCCAATTATCACTTGCATATTTTTTTATGCCATCTGTCTGTACACAAATTATTAGCCATGAGAAATCTGTGCTATGCTAATTTATGTAAATAAACTTGTTTATGTTCATTAAATTGTTATATGTTAATAATTACTTATGCGTTCGTATCTCCTTTTTGAGTCTCACTTGTTAAAAAAAGAAGTTGACAAAGAATTTTATATCTTCCTGCATTAACTGAAACACACAGGCTTATTATTTATCTGTGTCTATATATGTAATATATAGGATATATGAGCACAGACTTTCACACTACCCACCACTCTCCACACTATCTCATAACACTGATACACTTGAACACATATATGTTGAAAAGATAAATAATCATCAATATAGGTATTTCATGCTAAACCAGCAATCATCAGTTAGTCCAAATTACCATCTCTACACATATATGCTATATAGCATATATGTGTAGAGATGATGTTAAAAAGATAAATAATCACCAATATTCGTATTTCATGCTAAACCAGCAATCATCAGTTGGTCCAGATTACCATCTCTACACATATATGTGTAGAGATGGTAATCTGGACTAACATATGTGTAGAGATGGTAATCTGGACCAACTGATGATTGCTGGTTTAGCATGAAATACGTATATTGGTGATTATTTATCTTTTCAACATATATGTGTTCAAGTGTATCAGTGTTATGAGATAGTGTGGAGAGTGGTGGGTTGTGTGAAAGTCTATGCTCATATACCCTATATATATTCCTGCATTGTAATAAGAGTAGATAAAGGAAAGAAAGAAACAGTTATTTCTTCTTCTTTTTTTTTTGATATAAAATAATATTGTAGGCAAGCTTGTTTCACACACGTTTTAGAAAAAAACAATGGAATATTTTTATTCTGGGGTCCAATATTTTAGAATGGTATACATTATAGTTTGAGTGCAATAAAGTGGTAAAAACATATTGAATAATCTACATTGTGGTTTGAGTGATGGCAAATAATGTAGATGGGGAATAGAAAGATAACAGAGGTATAAAATGAGCTTATTCAAAATTCACTCACTATGCAGTCATTCATTCTGGTGCTGATTTTTATTCTGTTGCTGATTTTCCATGTGAAGATTACTCTGATTGCAAGTGTAATTGAAAAGCAATGTTGAAATAAGTGCTAAACAAGAAACTTGACCAATAATTAAAATTGAAATGTTTAGGAGAGAAGATTGTCGACCTTGACAAAGTGGTTTTCAATATTCTAAAAACTATAACAATGTTTTATTTCAGTAGTGGACTGTTTTTTATGCAGGATTAGGCAAAAAGGTAGCACATTAGTCAAAGATCCTGAGTATAACGTCCAATCCAGGAAATAACATCAAAGTCTGTGGAACTAGATCACTATTGTCTCAGAAGATATCAGTAAATGAAAGAAAGTGTTTTTTTTATGCCACTAAATTGCTGAAGCCTAAATATTTTACATGCTATATGTAATCATGCTGCTGTAACTACAATTCAAGTCTCCACCATGTGAGAAAAAGAAATATACTCATCAAGTTAATTTATGAAGATAACCGTAATTACAGTAAAGGGGGAAATGACATTTAAAACCTATGATTTAGAATTTTAGATATTTTGACCTGTAAGATATTCATATTGTAATATTAAAAAGACCCCAGACATAAAACTGAAAATATATTAATTGTTGTGATATGTTATATTTTATATCTGTAATTAGAATCACTAGTATATATCTAAAACAAATGTACGTATGTGTTTTTTTTTCTCGTATATAAATTATTGTTTTGATCCTCATAAAGTTGAATTGACTTTTGTTGTCAGTTAAAACTTTATTTTTCGGTACAATATATATATGCACACACAAAAGTGTGTTTTAAATAAAAAGTTGTTTTATAAAATACATGATTGAAAAATATAATTAATTTTAAAATTTTTATTTTATTCTATTAATTTAAAAAAAAACTTATATAATTCTATATATTTTAAATAAATATTTTTTTTGTTATTATTGTACATTTATTTCTCTTTTACTCTTTTTAGTTTTGGAAAATCGAAGTGTTCTTACAGTTGATGATGATGAGAAGTATTTTGAAGAGAATAAAAATACTTGTTTTTATACACCAAATAAAATAATTATATATCTTAGTAGTTTTATTATTACTGTATAAATTGTTATCTCTATGTAAGTACTTAACGATATTTTGAAAAGCGGTATTGTCTCAAGAATCTTGTGGCAACGAGTTTATTAAAAAAAAATCTTCAGTTTGTTGTATTAGTGGGAATTTGTACAGAAATTTCTGACTTTGTAAGAAAACAAGCAATTTTACATCATACGTTTTCCATAAAAAAAATAATGATTAGTTAATTATTCTGGAGATCATGTAATAACTAAAAATCAGGGCTGTCAAGTCTTCTTAATTCATGAACCTTTAATTCTCAAATTTTTCATTTTATACTGTGCAATTGCATAAAACCTACATGTCACAAAGGCTCATAAGACTGACTAATGGAACTGTATTTATTCTTGTTGATCAAATAAGGCAACACTGTTATATAATGCTCACTGAAATTATATTGGAACTAATGTAATTTTTGTTTAGATATATATAATATAAAAATATTCCATTGCTTAATAAAATGTTATAATTCATATCACTGTTACAATAAGTAATTGAAAATAAATAATTGAAATACTCTTTAGTCCCAGCATGAGACAATTTTTACAAGACAATATCTGACTGTCTTCTCTTATTATCTCTTTTATTATGTCAAGAATTGTCTGAAGCATTTTAAGACATAAAAAATGAATAATAAATCAATCATACAATTTATTTTTAAAATATTTCAATTTGATTGGTTATTTATTGGCATATCTGAAAGTTTTTTCAATTTAAATTCAAATAATGAAAGTATGTAATATAAAATTTTCCAATGTTTAATAAAATGTGTGTGTGTATATATATATATATATATATGTGTGTGTGTGTGTTTAATAAATATTTCTATAGTTTGTTATTATAATAAAGAATAGACATAAGGAGATAATATCAATGTAAACTGAGATACCAAGAAATTATTATTCATTACTAATTGAGAATTTCTGAGACTAAACAATTTTCTCATGAACCTATAATAGTTCTTTTGTCAGAGTTGTTTGCTGAAGTAAAAGGAGGTCTTCTTTTACTTCAAACCAAGTTATTATATAGATTTAAACCCAGAAGGCTATTTTTATATGTATGAGACTGTGAAAGAATATCATTCTTTCTTGACATTTTGCAAATATTTTGAACTTCAGGGTTGTGCATGTTGAATTAAATATTTTCATAGTTTATTATTGTAATAAAAAATAACTTTCTGGGTTTAAATCCATACTCCCAAGAAAAGAGCTACTATAGATTAATAAAAAATCTTGTTAAGTCTCAATAACGGCCAATTAGTAATAATTGATAATTTCTTGGTAATATTAAAGATTAAAGGTGATTTCTATTTTCATGGATATTATCTTTTCATTTTTATTCCTTATTATATATATTGTACTCTCACCATCGAGTTAATATAATAATAGGACAATAGGACTAGCTCAGATAAAATGATTATGTTCAGATAAAATACATATAATCAAGAATAAAGATATCCTATAATAATATCTACTATTTAACTAGCTCTAACTGATTAATAAATAATAAATGGTTCGGTTTATGAAAAATTAAATAAATAAAATATTAATAAATCATGAGACCATGAAGTGAAGGTCAAGCAGTAAAGAATTACATTGAGCCAATATCCTACAGGATACAATCTCAATGGCATAAGAACATTATCTCCCCTATTATTTCAAATAATAATAAATTAATAGCATTCTTAAGACTTTAAAATAATAATTAATTTAGTATAATGTTACTAAATAAATTCTAATCTCTTTATTAAACAATACAATTACAATTATCTCAGGTTCTTTAAAATAACTCTAATCAATTTATAATCTCCTATAGTCAAGTATGATAAGGGATTTTGTATCATCCACCTAACTACTACTACTAATAACAACAATAATAATCTTTGATAAGTAATTATTAATCTTATCCATTGTTCAATATTATGATGACTAATAACAATAAGTAATACAATTCTTTTATTTCTCAGGTGACATTTTAAATAGAATATGTGGCATAATCTGATACAATCTGATTATATGTGGCAACAAACAACGTTAAAATCTTATGCAATAAATTGTGCAATTAATTATGACCATAATAATAATAATATTAATATAAAAGAATATTTCTCAAGTATATTATATTCTGAATCATTATAATTTTCTTAAGTAAATAATTATATCTGTACTGATTATTATTATGTTTATTTTGGTATCTGTCAATCAGGTATTTGTAATGGTGAATAAATCAACATAACACAAAGTTTTATAAAACAAGTTTAATTTTTATTATCCTATACATTTAACAAAACTATAAACACTATTTACAATCGTCCAGAATAAAACCTAACAAATATAAAGCTAGTTTAGATAAATTGGATTACATACTTCCACATTATATAAAAAAATACAATAAATCAGTTTTGCATTGGTGGTCGAGAAGTCAGCGCGACTGCCTTGCACTTGCAGGCAGTTGCCCGGGTTGCGAGTTCGCGTCCCGGCCGATGCTATGACACTTAAAAAAAATAAAAAAAATAAAATACAATAAATCAATAAGTAAATAAGCCTTTTCTCCGACTTATGTACTATTTATGGCACATTTATTTAAAATATAATACAAATTTAAGACTACTCTTATAGTTTAATAAAAAAAAAAATCTATTAATTATACATAGCTAGACCATATGGTTTCATAAGTGTACATGAAAAATATAAAATATGAAATACTTAAATAATACTCATCTTTAAAATATGTTCAGATATTCTTACAATAAATAAATTAAACTTATCTACTATAATAGTGTTAGTGTTATTTTAAATATTTTTTCTTGGTACATTCGATAAATAAAACTGACTTTAATATAATAATATTGGTGTTCTTCTACATATTTTGCTTGGCACTACTCTCTAAATAAAAATCCTTATATGTGTGTTTCATACATGTTTAAAATATAAAATAATGTCCATAAAATACAGGCATTCATTCTATTTTGTGTTTTTTCATTTTGGATGTTTTTATTTTTAAAAAAATATGCATTAACACGTAAAATTAAAAATATCAAAATTATTTTAAAAAATCTTGTGAATAGTTATCATCTCTTTTTTTTTAAAAAAAAAATCGTTTAATAAAATATTAAAAATATCTATGATTCTTTATTATTCACTGTTAGCATTTACATTTAATTTCATTTGTATTTGATCTTAATACAAAACAAGAAAAAAACCTATCTCATCTCCTTTCAAAATAACAATACTACAATCCAAAATTATTCATTATTTTTTTTCATAAAATACAATGATGTATGATGTAATAATTGTTGAAATTAAGATAGCAATACAATGCATAGGTATGAAGAAATAACTAGAGTAAAGACTCGATAGTATAAAATATATTGGATAATCTACATGGAAACAGTGAAAACGAAGACGTATGTCTTTTCTGTCTAATACCCTCAAATATAATAATAATGTCCAGGCTATTTATTCAGCACTCACTCGAACATTTTAAAATACAAAATATCAAGAAAAACACTGTCCACGGAATATATATATATAAGACACTATATTATCTAATATATATATATAAGACACTATGTTATCTGTACTTGCATAAACTACTAAGATAACAATATAGATTACTTTCCTATTTTCTCCATTGATCCTATATATAAGCATCCAAAGGTTTTTTTACATACTCCCAAAGTCACTATTGATTAAAACTTCACAATAGATTTAATAATCTACATCGCAAAAATAACTAGCATTACTCTAAATAACAAACAAAATTTGCATATGACTTTAATAATCTAAAACTACTACAAGAAAAGGTTTTATTCACTTTTAAAACTCAGCAATAAAAAATACAAATGATTTTGTTTTAAGATATTAAAATCAATATTCAAAATATTTCCAAAAGTAGAGTTCATTCATTAAAGAATCATATAAGAATTATGAGTATCAATAAATTATATTACATTAGTAATATAAAAGAAAATGTATGCATATCTTTCTAAAATCATGACATATTTTAGAATAATCAAGTTTTATGTGTAATTAATGCACACACACATATAGTTCATATGACAAAGCAATATCATAAAAAATATTCCAAGCAATTGTAGAAAATAATAAAATATACATCATATAAAATTAATAAATTTTATAAGATTTACCTAATGACTCTACACTTGTCAGTCACTATTATAGACATCTTCTGGTCCAATATTTAATATAAGAAAACATTAAATAATAACAATCATTCAGCATAACACTCATCATCATCATCAACCATTATCAATCCACTGCAGGATGAAGATCTCTCCAAGTTCAATCCATCATACCTTAAAAATGTTGATGAAAAATTTTACAAAATATTTAAATATTCTTTAAAATATTAATCTTGTTAGAATAAATAAAAAATATTTAAAGTGTAATCTTTCCTACCCTAACACTAAAAAAACTTAATACTACAATTAGTATGTAAAATGATAATAAAATTATAGTTACTAAACGCCAACTTTTTCTTCTCTTCATAAAGTTCAATTTTAAGAAAAGTTTCTTCATTCCAATATTTCCATAAAAGTTCCCCTGGCACTGTTGCTAAGCAACCACTACTATCTGAAAGTTTTAAATAGAGCTTTTTTTTTCCTCCCAGCATGTGACTGTTCACAAACAAAAATAATAATAATGTTAACTTTTTAAATCCAAAAATATTTGAAAATTGGCTATTCATCATGTTCTGAAAGTCCATAAAACACAGTCTATTGTCTGTAGCTTTCCAGGATAATAGTTATTAAGGTAATATCACTTGGAAAAGATTTTATAAATAATCTCCAGTGTTTTTTCCCATTTACTTGGATCCTATAGGTTTTAGATGCATTATTTTCATCTATTATAAGTCCATATGTATGTTTATGGAAAATTTGCATTTTTTTATATCCCATTCAAAACATTATTTTATAGTAATGCAGGTATACAGTCATTTATAAAGGTATATTTCTCCAGCCAGAATAATATATTTTTAACTATCCATCTTATTTCTTTTTTTCTGACGATTAATTTAAAAAAAAAAACAGTTTTATATTTTACCAATAATTTATGGTATCTTTTAACAACAATTTGTCATAATAATAATATCCATAATAATATCGGTTTTTATTTTTAATCATTTTTTTTTTACAAGAGAGATTTATAATAACTTTCAAGTCAATATTTTAAAAGATTCACTGCAACTTTTGTTTAAACAAAACTACACAATACTAATATAAGCATTTTATTTTATTTTAATATAATTCATTTTTAAGAAATATTATTTTTTTAAGTTTTTAGATAATTCTTTGTCATCCAAATAAAGACTTTAAGATTTTTAAAATTAAATGCATAAATATGCCAGTCCTTTGAAAAATATTTCTACACAACACTCTTGCAAATATCCAAAGTATTAAAAATAAATATTTATACAAATTCTTCCATAATACATTTAAAAGTATACTTTCCTTTGTCAGCTGTACTTTTGTCATTAATTCTTTTAAGCACATTATCTCTGGTATTAAATCCATAGTTTTACCATAAAGTTGGTTTAAGTTTCAATAAAAATAACTAGTAGAGAATTTATTAATTTAGGGATGCATTATTACTTTGACTTAATAAATTGATAATCCTTCAAAACTTTTCTTTAAAATAATATTAAGAAGTAGACTAAATAATATTCCAATGTTGATATATGTTGATATGATAATAATATTGATAATAAGTTAATAAGAAGTGAGTAAGTAAGTGTCCAAAAATGAGAGCATCTACTTTTATACCAGATCTAACCTACCATCTGATTGGTTATTTAATCTTCAACTTATGATCTAATTTACATATTTGTCAAGTTTAGGTTATTAAATTTTAGAAATAAAATTTACAACTCATAATAAAATATTAAATATTATTACAATATTCAATTCTAGAAATAATTTACAATTCTATCCAAACTAAACACTTTAAAATAACATTTTTTTAAATAATACTTTATCAATTTATCCAATATTTAATTTTAGTGTATCTATTTTTAAAATGTAACTTTACTAACTATACTTATTTTAAAGCTAACTAATTAAATAATTTTCCTAATATTTATTTTTATGATACATAAATGTTTCAATTTTAAAACAATTCTGAAAGTAATTGTGAAAGTTTCCTTAGAAATCCTGCAACCACAAAGTATGTGTATTTTCTGGTCATGTGACTTAAAAACCACACAATATGTAGCAATTTTTCATATTCACTGTCTAAAAACAATTATGTTAAACATTTAATTACAAAATATTATATTATAAAAAATAATAAAATATAATAATACAATTTGGAATAATAAATTTTAAAATTATTTAAATAGTATTAAATCTAATTTTTATTTAAAATACATTAGCTTATTTAATTTTAAGTCATTATTTTAAAACTTTTAGCACTTTGTTTAATAAAACTTTTACTATATTATTTCACTAGGGACAGTTTTCCCAACCATACAAAAATCATAATATTTAGCTTTTACTTCATAATTTTAGCATTTAAACATGGCTTTTACTCATTTATAACTCAACTTTACTTTAACAAAGTTTTAAAAATTTTATCAACATTATATAGCATTTTTACTATTTAAGTTTTCACTTAATTTAAAATTTTTCAAAAATTGACTTAGTAAATCTATTTGGATCTAGTAAAAAGGGTACAATATATATACCAGATGCATCTGGCCTTGTAACAGGTCATGTTTTTTTAATTGATTGCTTTAACAATTTTTTTAAGATTTAATGTAAATTAAACAAAAAGATTTTAAATGTGAGAAACACTAGTCTGAAAGACCATTGTTATGGTGGAATACAAAAACTCTCAGCTTTCAGCCTTAACTATTGACAAGTTGGTTGCTTTAACAATTTTTTTTAAGATTTATTGTAAAATAAACAAAACATTTTAATATTATATAAATAAAATTTCTGAATTTTAATAAAGCTAAATTAAAATTTACTTTTTTAAATATATCTTTGTATTTGATGGTGCAAATATAAACTTATTGGAGCATCCTCTGAATAAAAAATTTAATTTCTTTTTTCAATACTGTCATGACTAATCATAATAGTTTTTATTAGTTTTATTAATAGTTACTATTTATTAATGTCCAAATATGAAAATGTCAGTCATTTTTGTAATATTTTTAGTAAATATAATATTCATAATTTTTTTTAATTGGTTGCTTTAAAAAAATGTTAAGATTTAATGTAAATATGTTTTTTTATTAAACATTGCTAATTATGTTGTTCATCTGTACTATATTAAGGGATTGACAAACCACAAAAGTACTTAGTGCCTTAATGCTGAATTATGAATCAGCATTTATGTCTGTTTCTGCCATTGCCTGGAAACTTTATTGTGAAATATATACTACATCTTTGTAATTAAAAGTATTCATACTGATTTTTTTCCCAGCATTTTTTATTTAATAGTGGAATTACTTTCTTTGCATAAATGTAGTGGTTGTGAATTTGACATGTCACATTGAACAAACATTCATACATTTATCAATCAAACAACAGAGAAAATATGAAATTTTTACATTAGATATGTATAGAAAGAGAGAGAAAATTAAGAGAGAAAACACCATCTTTTAGCAAGATATACTCAAGCATTTTCTGTATTATATTTTTAATGTGAAAAAACATGATTGAATTTAATTAAATTGTGAATAAAAAATACTAATTAATTAAATTAACAATTTTCTGCCTTTTATTATTGAAATAACAGAAAAAATTGCATTAAATAAATTAAAATAGTTATAAAAAAATTTTGATATAATTTTTTGCTTATATTAACCCATTATTTTATCAGTTTTTTTAAATGAGAAGCTTAGAAATATTTTGTTTGCTATCACAGCTACTTGTGGATCTCTTTTTTCATCTTTGGTAAAACATTTGTGATCAAAATGTTTTTTCCCTGCTAAGCATATAATATTATTTAAGTACAAGAGGGGACCCAAAAATAATCAACATTTTGTAATAAAAAATTGTATATTTATTTTTAAGTGTTGCAAATTGAATCACTTTAAAAAGTATAGTCTATTTAATGCAATGCACTGGTCTAAACCTGTTTGTCACTTTTTTAACTCTTGCAAAGTGATGTGCTTTAATTCCTCTATCATACCCCCATTTCTAAGTCCACAAAAAAAAAATTGAGACATGTTTTTATTCAAAAGCTTAAAAAAATTGCACAAAGTGAGATCAAGCAACTATGGCTGATATATAAGCTGGATCATGTAGAATTTAATTAAATAGTGTTTTACACTCAAGACTTTGAGAGATGCTAATTTGTTGGGATGGAGTTTGCATTGATTTTTTTTCTGCCACAAAATGGGATATTTATATTTTACCATATCATGTAAATGTTTCAGAACTTGCAGATAAGATGCCTGACTCTTACAAACTAAATTTGAGAGAAAATTGCTTTGCATCAAAAAAATAATAATAATAAATCAGCCTTGTTTTCACTTTTGACTTCAGGACTTGGTAAATTTAAGACTTCAATTCATCCATTCTTAAACTTGTGTTTTTATAAAATAAGCTTGCTTATAATGTTTGAAACATCACATTTTTTGAACATTTCAATCATTATAATAAAAAAATTGACAAATATGTGAAACACAGTTTTAAAAATATTGTGCTACATGGCATCATGATTTTACATGTTGATGTTATTTGGCAGATTGATGCAGGATTCTTGCAAAAGTAACAGCAGGAGCATATACTACAATAGGCATGTAAACCAAAGATTAATTCTGGTTATTTTTGAGTTTCCGCTTCATATGTTCAAAATGTTCCATTTCTGATTTTTCTCTTTGCTTTTCGTGGTATAAAAAATCGACATTGTCCTGTAAGGGCAGTTTGCTTATGTCAGAAGACCTGAAAAAGTTTTTTTAATATATCCTGAAGGTATACAGCATAATACAAAATTCATGTTTCCATCATGCTTTTACAAATAAACAGTATACACTGGGAACAACTTTCTTTGCTGAAATGTTTTCATTATATTGAAGTACACTTTGATTCAATTTGATAATTAGATATCTAAGATTCATCCTTAGTAATAATTCTGTTTAGCATATATTTTCTTTTATCTGCATATTGAAAGAGCCAGTCCCAATGATCCATTTTAACTACTAAACCAACTATTAAACAAAGAAACCAAATCATTATGTCACATGACCTAATTTAACAAGTATAGAGCTTGCAAATAAGCTCTTAACAAACTGTGCAAAATATCCCCAGACAGGTATCTGCTACTGGCTTCTTCAGTAATATGCTAGGATTTTCAAGCATTAGATTAAAATCTCAGATTTTCTACTTAATAGGCTTGTCCTGGTATTTTTAATCTAATGCATGAATATCCTAGCACCTCACTGAGGAATCCAGTATCAGAAACCAGTGTGGGATTGCGGATATTCTGCACAGCTTGTTAAGAGCTTATTTGAGAACATGTGCATTCAAGTTTATGAGATTGATTGTACTCAATTTGGAGAGCTCTATTTAATTGTGATACACATAGAAAATCTGTATTTCTCTTACAACTATTTCACACTCAAAATTTATTTATTGATTCTCTTAATATTTTTATTTTTTTTAATAATGAGTTTTGTAGTTTCTATTTAATATATCATCTATGTTTCCAATTGTTTTTTAATTCTACTTATAAATCTTTTCTAAAAAATAAGATTACAGTGGAGCCACAATATAAATTATATTTTGTTTTAACCCCTCCCCCATACAAATTATATATGATGTTTAATTAAAGTGACCATAAATATTTGGATTCAAAATAGGATATATTTGAATCCAAAGTGGCACATTTTTAAAATGCATTTTTATAACATGAAAACAGGCACAATAGTTGTTTATTAATATGTTTTACATAAAATAAACTAAAAATGCTAATGACAATGATATATCAAAAAGAAGCAAAAAACTTTTATAATGTAATAAGTACTTAACAAATAAAAAATGAAAACAATTTTTGATATTTTTTCCATTGACAAACTTGTTTTAATTAGTCTTTTTGACTCCTAAAAAAATTACAAATTTCAATGTTAATTTTTGTTCTACCATTGATCTTAAGATTTCTCCCAATATTATTGCACTTTACATCACTATCAAAAATGGTTTTTTTAATGAAAGAATATTTAGGAGATTTTTTTTATGTGCACTTTTTCTTCAGCATTACTTAATTAGATTTATATTAATAAATTATTAACTTATTTGATGTTTATTAAAATGTAAAATACTATTGCATTACTCTACTGTATTGTGCTAGTTGTGCATTGATTGGTTGTCAAGACAACTTTATGCTTTGTAAAGCAGTTTATAGAGGACAACATGTCATATCATCTGTTACAAACATTTTGAAAGTTTATTGCTTGTTAAAAAATGGGATTTATCTCAAAGTTATTTATTGGAACAATGGGACACACTACTTTAAAACAGAACTGCCCTATTCAAAATGGGATGTTTGGTTATTTTGTGCATAATAACTAATGCTTTGTTAAATGTTTTTATTACAATGCAATAAGAATTGTTTATAGTACTGTAAATGGACAGTATAATAGTTTTCAACATGCGTATGTAAACTGTATATATATATATATATATATATATATAGTATGCATTTATAAATATATATATATATATATTTGTGTATAGTATGCATTTATAAATTAAGATTATAATGTAAACAAAATTTTTAAAAATAATAATATTGTGATTATTAATAAATTGAGAAAGCACAACTGAATCTTAATTTAAGTATTTGCATATATTTGACCCGGTTAAAATGAGAGAGAAGAAAAAAAAGAAAAGAAAAATAACAGCTTTAGTTAGAATAACCCAAGATATTTCTGATTCTCTCTTACTAAAATTAAGCACTCAAGGTGCATGTACTAAGGTTTTAGCCTTATATAAATATTATGTGCTGACATCGCACTTAATAAGAATTAATATTTACAACTTTAAATTGATTCAAAATATTTCTAAATTTAATATCTGAATATTGACTCTTGTAAATCGAAAGATTTCACAAATGTTAATGTTTAATAGAAATAGTGGACTTAATCAGTGAAGAATTTATTAGCTTCATGCTCCCAAATCAAAATGCTTTAGATTTGCCTATATAATTAAGAAAAATAGTTAGAGATAAGAGAGTCCCTCTTATCTTTATAAAGTTGAATCTCGCATTATGATTTGTAAAGGTCTCTCTTATTAAAATTAAGCACTCAACGTGCATGTACTAAGATTTTAGCCTTATATAAATATTAAGTATACACTTGATAGAAATCATGGCTATGAAACATTGTATATTCTCCACTATGAGAGCATTAATTTAAATAAAACAGTAAATTAACACTAAATCAGATATATGTGTGTATGTGAGAGCAGGGAGAGAAAATAAAAAGGAAGAAATAATACTTTTTCTGTTTCTAAAATATTTAAGTTAAAATAATGTTTATTTTTTTCAATTAGCATATAAATTTATTCAATTTCTTCTAATGATTATTGAATTTAAAAGCAGAAGAGTAGAATTCAATTTGATTTAGTCTTAAAGCAAAGAAAAGGTTTTATTTGTTTCTAAAATATTTAAATTAAAACTACATTTATTTTTTCTATTAGCATTTAAATTTTGTTTGTTTCTGCATTAAAAGTTTTTTTTATTATGTAATAATAGCTAGATTAAGCCTTTCATGGTCAAAATGGATTAAGATTAAGGTATATATAAAAATTTTCTAAAAAGTAAATATTAAACTAAAAAAAAGAGAGATGCTTGGAGAAATAAATTCTTTAGGAGAGGGGTGATAATTGAATAGAAGTTAGAAACCTTTCCTAATATGGACAGTTAATGTATCGTTAATAATAAAATTTAAAATTCCACTGAAGATCTTTTATATTTCAGAGATATGGTTAAATGAAAATTGTGTATTAAATAGTCTTTAAAATGTGGTATTAAGCTTGTGAATATTATTAGCTGCTAGAAGCTCTATAGATAAAACCACTGAGATTATTATGTAAAGAAGTCTTGGTTAGAACAATGGATCTTTTCTAGTTGGTATTTATCTGATCACAGTGTTAACAATTCCAGCAGTAGAAATCAAACTCCTATTCTTTTGAAAATACATGACCATACTATTACATTTTGTAAATCTGTAATCCATCATTGGAATAAATATTCGATATGGTATCTAAAAGGTAAAGTTTATTTCTGATATGTTCTGGTTTTCCAACTCAATAGTTATAGGATTTTAAGCTATGCCAAAAGAAAAAACTGTTTTAAATTCCAAAAGAAAATCCAGCATACTAACCTCAATTTATTCCCTATGTTTCTCCATCAAGGAAGGAAATTGGGGATTCATGATATAAAATGAAATAACAATGAAGCTACACTCAATCTCACCAGCCCATAGCTCTGTTGAACCTAGAACTCTGTTACCATACATAAGTTGTTTGACTTATTTGAATGTTTAACTATAAATTTTCTGCCTTGGTTTACAAATATAAGCATTATTTTGTGATGTTGTACCATTGATATCTTGGACAATGCATTTAATATGTTTTATTCAGTTTTGTGTTATTCTCTTTCTCTTCTCTCTCTCTCTCTCTCTCTCTCTCTATATATATATATATATATATATATATATGTATATATATATATATATATATATACACACGTATGAATGTTTTCATGGGTTACAGATATAAAAGATAAATTTTGTAGGTACATTATAATTAGATAAACGTTTTGACTTGATCACACAAGTTCTCAACTGGGAAATAAATACTATATAATTATAGTGGCACTGTAAATGGTGTTCACAATAATTGTTGAAGTCTCACAGTTAGAAAAAAACAAGTGTCTAAATTGAACAAATTAAAAATAAATAAATAAACAACAAATAATAAAATTTAAAATCTTCAGAGTAATTTATTTTTATATGAGCAAGTTAAAATATGTCATGTTTTTTGATACAATTTGGTCTTCTTAGTATCTCAGTAGCTTCTCTGATCTCACATTGATGTAGGTTTTCACATCTGGATAGAATCCTGTCATTGCCTTAGCATGTTCATTTATTCTAGCACTGATGCAATGATTGCTTATACCCACATAAGAAGACATGAATGCCACATGAAATCTCATAAACTTCTTGAATCTTTAGGCTTGGTTAAAAAATTACGAATTTTTTGGTAAAACGTGTATGCTTTCTTTATGTTGTTGCATTTTAGAATACATCTAATACTGTCAGTGATCTTTTTTTATTTTATAAGGCATACAAGCCCTAATAGTTGTTTTTCTTTTTTTGTTTTTCATTTTTGTATTTTTAGCTTCAAATAAGTCTCGATTTATAATAACCATTTTTTAACAATACATTACATGATGTATTTCTTCTTATAGTTGCAATGTACCTGAAAGGTTAATTGCTCAGGTAAATCATGTTCTGGCTACAAAAAAAGTCTGAACAGAAAAATGATGATGAGAAGAAAATTGGAAATACTGATAATGATGAGAAGAAAATTGGAGGTACCTGTCAGTACCTCTATTTTTTTTCTCATTATTATCTAACTAAAATATTTTCTGTAGGCAAAATACTATTTACCCGACCAATTAATATTTCAGATAAATCGTATCTAGAAGAAATACATCATATAAATAATGTATTTTTAGCAGATGGTTATAATAAAAAGGTTATAAATTGAGCCTTATTTCAAGCTAAAAATACAAAAATGAAAACAAAAAGAAAAAACAATTATTAGAGTTTGTATGCTTTATACAAAGTGAACCACAGACAGAATCAGACATATTCTAAAAGCTACAACTAAAATGCAGCATATGCTCCTTATCAAAAAATTAGTAACTTTTTAACCAAATCTGAAGATTCAATCTCTCTTGAGGGAGTTTATGATATTTCATATGGCATTTGCAAGACTTCTTATATGGGTATGAACAATGATCATATCAGTACTAGAACAGATGAACGTGCTAATGCAGTGAAACAACATTCTTCATCATCAGCACTCTCAATTCATGCTAAGGATTCAGGTTGCAATATTGATTTTTCTAAGGCCACAATTTTATCCAGATGTAAAAACCTATACCAATGTAAGATCAGAAAAGTTACTGAGATACTAAAAAGATCAAATTGTATCAAGAAATCCGATGACATAATTTAAATTTCCTCATATTTCAAAAAAAAAAATTTTGAAAAACAAATTACTCTGAATATTCTGAATTTTTTTTAATTGTTTTTTTTTTTTAATTTCTTCAATTTTATATACCTGTTTTTTCTAGTTATGGAACTTTAATAATTATTGGGAACACTGCTTACAGTACCTCTACAGAGATCTTTATAGACAATGTTTACAGCACCTCTACAATTATATAGTATTCATTTTTCAGTTGAGAGCTTGGGTGATCAAGTCAAAACATTTATCTAATTAAAATTTTACATGGATGAAACTGCAGAATGTCTTTTTATGGTAGATATAATTATCTTTATCATCACTGTGCATATTTGAATAGTTAATACTATATTTCCTATTGGAACCACATATTTAAATTCTTGCTGATCAGAAATGGTGATATGTTTTGCAACAGTTTAAGATATTTCTAGCTTTGATTAACTAGCATATTTTTGTACCTAGTGAAAATTTAAGATACCTTTATGAATAATATCTGGAATGTTGCAGCACATCTCAACAATTGTGTTTATAAAAATAAATGAGCATTTATAAAACTTAGTTTATTATAAATATGAAAGATGTTAATGTATTTTGTAAAGAGATTGATTAATATAGTATGTAACCATTGTCCAATACAACTGGCTGTGGGAAAAAAAAGAAAAATTAGGGTAAAATAGTAAGCTGTTCTAATTTCAGTAAAAGAGTTTATAGTAATGTAAGAAATCATAAATGTTCAGAGAAGTTATTTTAGATCAATTATTAAACTTCTTAGATCACTTTCAATCATAAAGTGGCAAATAAGAAGTTATCTACAGCTCCCATAATGACACATCTTAGAATATTGCAAATTCTAATTTGGGGTCCATGAAGTGTGATTAATTTTATGTTTAATGATCACTTGATAAATAAAAACCTACCTAGATGTTTTATTCTAATAATTAAAATATTTCTGTATTTGCAATGACAATTTATGCATGTTTTACATAACTTTGATTAGCTCATGTTTTTATTGTGATATGTAATCATTAATCTGATAGGCAATTGAACATGTTTTTATGCTTAATTATTATATTTCAATGAGTGTTAATCAGTTACACATGAGTATCAGTTGTCACAATAGAAATTTTTTTGCTACCAGACATGTATGTTTACTTGTATGACTACATAAATAATAACACACTATTATTTTATTATGTCAGGAGTCACATATGACCATTAGATAGTTTTTGTTATATTACTAGAGTCCCATTCAGTAACTTGATGGGAATTTTTTTTATGTGTAGATTGTTCCACATAGTGAGATATTTTAAATCCTTTGCAAATTGTCTAGTTATATTTATTTTGGGAGATGAAGCTGATCAATCCTATTGCATGTCTAATCTTGGGCAGATTCAGAATCTCTTCTATTACAGCATTTCTAGGTGGAAATAAATCTATCCATCCAGGGATAATTGGAGTGTATAGAAGTGATAAAAATCCCTATGATTACACTGTATTTACATGTGTCTGTCATAAAATTGTATTCCTTTGGAAATTGTATAATAATAGAAGTCTGAATTATACATGAGAAACTACTAACTCAATATGAATTGATAATTTTATACTTGAATCCTGATTAAGTGAATAATAAATTTCATACTTTAATTTCTTTGTGACTTATTTACCTTAATTATAATAAATTTCATTTGTGCCATATATCCCAAAGTATTAATTTCTTTATTTAATAGATATTCTATAAGAATGTTCTGTTTGTATTGATTTGTTAATTAACTTACAGTCTTATGCATCTCCATAAGCTGAAGGGAATAGAAAAAATTGTTTGTGCAGTCAAATGTGTATAGCTAACTAAAGATGTTCCTGAGCTGTGGATAAGAACATTAATTTCTTATGATATTCATTACAATCTTTATTATCTTCCTGATATTTTTTGTAAGCTTTACACTTTTGATTTTAATAATAAATCATTATTCTATATCAGAATTCAATAAATTGAACTTGATTTGTTAGAAATATATATTTGCAAATGGAAAAAAGTTCTAAAAAATTATATTTAAAATTTGCAAATATTGAAAAATGATATTATAAAGACAAAAGATAATTTCATCATTGAATACATGGCAGATCAAATTAACTTTAGAAAATAAATGAAATATTTTTTAATTAAAGTTTATTTTCATAATGCAAACAAAAATGTAGTCTCTAATAAATCTATAAAATTTTGCTTTAGAATATTAAAATTGTTTCCTAATTTTTAGAATACCTCAAATTATTTTAAGACAATGATGATAGTGATGCATTAGCCATAGCCATGATTTTCTTTCTTAGTGCTGCACAAAGCTGTTTTAAAAATAAAATATATACATACAAATATTGTATAAAAATAATCCTGAATCTTAATAAACTTATAATATTTTTTTGTTATTCCAAAAATGTTTTCAAAATAACTTTTCAAATAGTGTGAAATTAATGACAAAAGCAAATATGTCAATAAAAAAGAAAAAAATAGTGCTTAAAACTCTTTTACTTTGCTATTTGATTTTTTTAAAATTAAAAAAATCTATGTTTTAAAATAACACAAATTTATGAATTAAAAAAAGTGAAATATCTCAATAGATGATTCTACATATGAAAATTTAAAAAATAAAATTATAGCATTTTTTAAAGATTTCTCTGACCAAATACCTCTCGCTGATGTTCTGTATATATATATATATATATATATATATATATATATATATATATATATATAGAGAGAGAGAGAGAGAAAGAGCTCACAAATAAGCTCTTAACCAGCTTTGCAGAATATCACCAACCCCAGACTGGTTTCTGCTACTGGTGTTCTTGGTGAGGTGCTAGGATAGTCAAGCATTAGATTAAAAATATCAGGACAAGTCCAGCACTTTATCTAATGTATAACTATTAAGTAGAAAATCTGAAATTTTCAGACATCCATATGTCTTCCAATTCAGCTATCTAACTTAAATAGCCATATGGGACTGAACTAAGTTCAGATATGCAATATATTAATAGCTTTACCAATATAAAATTGCCAAAGCCTTAATAGCAAAAAATAAATTTACAAAAAAAAAATCAAGTCAGATGTCACATGACCTAATTTAATAAGCTTGTATTACAAATGTTATATATAGAGCTCGCAAATGAGCTCTTAACAAAGTTTGCAAAATATCTCCAATCCCAGATCATGTGACATCTGACTTGATTTATATATATATATGTTGTTAGTATTGAATTAATATTTACAAACTTGATATTCATTATTTATTCACGGTGTATTAAAATGATTAAAAATAAACTTTATCCTTGTGAATTTAAATTTTTATCCATATTAAATGAATCTGTATTATTTCTAGTTTGAACTAAAAATTCTTTCTGCTTAACTTCAGGTCAGACAATTTTATAATAATTTGTGAAAATTAAATAAAAATTTGTTTGTTTTTTTTTTATTTACAAAGCTGAAATCATAATAGAGAGTATTGAATGAAAATAAACAGCCATTAGAAAGTTTTACTGTTCCAAGATTACACATGTGTGTGTGTGACACCTTTAATTTTAAAAAATCAAGTATGGATTTCTTTAATAGTCTAACATATTCAATAATATTAACTTTTTTATTGGACAGAACTATTTGCTTTATTAATTAATCAATTTCTAATAAAACTCATGCAAACACAGTTAACATATAACTATACTTATATATATCTAATCTATTTATTTTCGCCCCTATCTTTAGTTGAAAAACAAACAATACACACATATGCACATATCAAAGATTTTGAAAGTTTTTATTATGTGTGTAAGTATAATGCTTTCTACTTCTACATTTATAAAACCATTTATCACTCATCAACAAAAAAATCGGTTAATCATCAATGATTTCGCTATTACTGTCATTATATTAATGGTGACAAGGTGGTTTAAAGCAAATTGAAATTGAAAAAGCTAAAAAAAAATGTTAAATCTAAATTGCACTTTTGGTAGATGATAATATTAAACTAGATACAAACATTGATTTCTCTCTACATTTAATACATCGTCATATATAAATTCCATAAAATAGGAAAGGACCATAAAGCCATGAACTATGCTGTATCAAATTAGATATCTTCAATTATATTCTATCCATATATATAGATATATGAAAATATCATAATGAATATCACAAGCTGAAATAGATAGAAAACATTCAAATCACCAATCACTATGATGTGATGTGATCTGATATGGCTACTCCTTCATCAAAGACAGGAATCTCTCAACCACTATTCCCAGAGAAATCTGGTAAACAATTTACTTTCCCTTTCCATTCTCCAATCTAAATTTTTCCCATATTTTTTTCTATCCTGCTCCATCCCATTTCCACAACATCATCTTTGTCCCCTCTATGCTCTTTACATCTAGATCTTCCTTATCATTTTTCAAACCCAGCATAAAAACCAAGAACCCAATTTCTGTATAATCACTTTGTTTATATTATTCTCCCACAAGTTTATAATTTGTACCCTTTCTTCTTGTAAGCATTTACATTTAATTAGTGGATGCCTAATATTTTTCATGCCTAAACTTATGGGCTATATTATTGCTAATCAGCTTACACTTACTATTAGATTTAATGTTGTTGGCGATCAGAAATATGTACTCATTACATATGTCTTTTTATTCAATTATTTTCCATTACAGTATAGTATTTTCATATGATATATGCTTACTTTAAAATTAATTAGTGACTTTTAACTCCATACAAAACCAAATAAAATTACTTACTGATATCTTGCAGCTGATTAATAATTACCACTACAATATCGATATGTATATTAAGGTAATATAATCTCATTTACATATAAAAAAGGAAATTCTTAATAAATCAAATAAGTATCTAAATAAGTCACTATTATTTGTCTTTTTAATTAGTCAGTAAATAAGCATTATATATATATATATATGTGTGTGTGTGTGCGTGTGTGTGTGTGTATAATACCCTGCCTTGACTAATAGAATTAAATGCTGAGCAATCTACTACAGTGTGAATTCTAAAATGTTTTTCAACAGTGTTTAGTTTTATTAGTGAAGATAGGCAATTACATATATAAACTAAAATAATGTATTTATTATAAGTAAGATTTTTTACTGTTAAAAGATGAAATTAAAGAAGTTGGTGAGTCATAATATTTCTCCATGTTAAAAAATTTTTCATTCAACATTAAAAGAATCATTTTTATGATTTTTAAAAAGGTCTCTACCCATAGATACAGAAATCCTTTCTACAAGAGTGCACTACCAATGTTTTAATAAAATCTTATTCAAATTTTGCAAAGGTTATAGTATCTTGATATACACCATAACTTTCAAGCAATACAGTTTGATAAAGTCAAATGAAGTATTTTTTAAAGACTTTAAGTAGGATTCTTTGCCTATTGAATAGAATTTTTTTGTCAATATGAAGGAGTGATATATAATAATTCTAAACATTTATTCAATTTTATATATACATTTAAGTGTGTGTGAATGTTTGTATGTCAAAATTCTCAAAATTTCATAGCTTCATTATGATTGATTTTTTTTTCAATAGAAACAAAATAATTATAATAATTGATTCATAATTTTCTATCCTGAATTCATTACATAAAACACGAATCAGAATATATAAGAAAGATTATAAAGATACAGATCCATCTTATCATGATAAACAGAAACAAAAAGAATGAAACTCGTACAGATTTAGTATAAGATATGGGGTATTCACAGAAGCACAAACACTTGCAAATGAAAAAACGAAAAAAGATAAAATAATAATATATTACTAAAGCTGTTTTGCAGTGATTATACAAAGCAATCTGTAAAGTAATACATTCACATATACTGGTTCATTGGTCTATTTATTTTATATTTTACAAATTTCTGACTTGTAATTTTTGTAGAAAAGTTTTTCCTAAAAGTCTTCAACATTTAGACTAATCATATTCTATGTTCAATCATATACTCTCAAAAAAAATAATCAATATTGCACTTCTTTAAAACCATCTTGAAATATTTTTTATAACATAGACGGAGTCAACTTCTTTCATAAAAATAATACTCATTTATAGCATAAAATATTTGAGGGAAAGTCTGTTATTATTCACAGTCTATAAATAATATATATATATAACTAAACAGGAAGTAACTAAAGTATAGATAGATAGATAGATAGATAGATAGATAGATAGATAGATAGATAGATAGATAGATAGATAGATAGATAGATAGATAGATAGATAGATAGATAGATAGATAGATAGATAGATAGATAGATAGATAGATAGATAGATAGATAGATAGATAGATAGATAGATAGATAGATAGATAGATAGATAGATAGATAGATAGATAGATAGATAGATAGATAGATAGATAGATAGATAGATAGATAGATAGATAGATAGATAGATAGATAGATAGATAGATAGATAGATAGATAGATAGATAGATAGATAGATAGATAGATAGATAGATAGACAGACAGACAGACAGACAGACAGACAGAGACAGACAGACAGACAGACAGACAGACAGACAGACAGACAGACAGATAGACAGACAGATAGATAGATAGATAGATAGATAGATAGATAGATAGATAGATAGATAGATAGATAGATAGATAGATAGATAGATAGATAGATAGATAGATAGATAGATAGATAGATAGATAGATAGATAGATAGATAGATAGATAGATAGAGAGCATTGTATTTCTCTTTAAAAATTGATACCTGGTTTCTTTTTCAAATCATGTCAATAATTTTTATATTTATTGGTTAATTAAATCATGTTTTGTATTTGTAGTGATCAATTATTGCATAGTCCATAAAATATTAAAAAAAAAAAGAAATTCCGTTTATAACTATGAAAAAATATACTTTTTACATATATTAATATTTATTGTTGAAAATAAATTTATATAATTAATTATGAGATAACTAATAATAATGTTTTAAAAAAATCCATTAAAAAATATAAAACACAAAGAAAATCTTTAAAATCATTAAAATAGTTTTTTATACCAGTAGATGACCAGTTAATTCAATTTGACCAGTCTATATAACACAGATACACATGAATGTTTCGTGTTTAACAATTAAATGTATTAATAGAAAAGGTGCTATCAAAGAACAGTACGTATTTTTATAGAAACAAGAACTTTGTATAAACCAATATATAAACAAGTGTCTCCAGTTTGCTGATTGGAACAACTGACAAGATTTTTGTGTTGTGTTTTCCAAGAATTGGTGAAATGATGAGACAAGCACATTGTTATATCTAGAGATTAGTTTTAAGAAATGGATAATCTTTAGGTTCATATCTTACTTTTTAACATTAGTTACTTGTTTTTATATTTTCTTATATCAAATTTTTTTTCTCCTGAAATACTACAAAATTGAAATTGATATTAGGTATAAATGTTAAAACTAATGAAGTTCTTATTCATACTTAATATGTCATTTGATAAGTGGTATACATTTATGGCATGAATTAAGTGAAAGTGTAGGAAAGTCACGCATGTGTCTAAAAGCTACGTTTGAATTTAGTTTCTGATTTTTGTAAAAATATTAACTCATTATTTTAAGTATTGCTTTAATATGACAAAAGCACTCATCTTTAATAACTTATCTTTGACAGTAAATGGAAAACTAAGTTCATATGCGATCAGGAAATGATCATAAAAAGATGCAGATTAAGAGGAATAATGTCTAAGCTATATGTATAGAACATTTCCAAATTCTCTATTTAAATATCAAAAGTTGTCTTTATTATGAATTAAGGGAAAGTTACCATATATAGCAGGTTTTAACGTGATTAAAACTTGTTTTTGTTTTTCATATATATATATATTGTTTTTGTTTTTCATATATATATATATTATTCATTTAATTATAAGGTAGTGGGTTTTTTTTATTTTTAATAAAATCAACATCTTATTCTTGATAATGTTTTTTTGCAAAATAAGTAATTTCTTTATAAACAACTTTATTTTACATTTATTTATTTATTTACAAGTACCAAATTAAAAATATTAAAATTGAGATTTATATTTTTCCATGACTACGAATTAATAAAAAATATCAAGTATTGAAATTTTAAAACTGAAAATGTTTATATTAAAATAGCAGAACTCGTATTCTAAATATTAAATTATGAAACTATTTCAGAAAGACTTGTAGATACAATTTCGTTAATTCAAGTAGTGTTAAATAAATAATATTTAAGATAAGTAAATAGCTTGAGTATGGGCATTAATATTAAAAAAATTTTAAATGATATACAGTAAACCTCTAATATTTTTATGTTTAATAAATTTAAAAAAAGATAAAAATATATTAACAATTGTAGACGCATGTATTAATAGACACACGTAAGCCCATACACATATTTATTATATTCACTCACAGATGCATGTACTTAGATGTATAAGCAGACTTATACTCCAGCAATATATTAAAGTTGTGTGTATTGATTTTTTGATTCCCTTGACTACAAAATGAATAGATGAAAAGAAATATGAGAAGGTGTGCCTGGAAGTTTAAATTGAAATTTTACTAGTATTTTAAGCAAATTGACATATTTCAAAAAGACTTGTTGAGGTAGCTGTTAATAAAGAAATTGGTAATGCTATATTTATCTTCGATCATGCTTTCGATCCATAGTTTATATAAAAATTGTTAAAAATAAGATTTTATTTTTTATATAGAATTTTTATTTAATATCTAAATAATTCCTGCTAAAATGGCAGTGAAATTTCTTATCTTGACCATGAGTTATAATAAAGACCATAGATGGTTTTATTAAAAAAACATTTATCAGAGTTAGTTCTCTGAGTTAGTCTGCGATATCTAATTATTAATTTGTGTAAAATTATGTAAGATGTAATTATTAAAATTGTAATATCTAAAAGCATTTATCAATCTATTTTAAAATGTTCATATATAAAGTCCCTGAAGATGAGGGGGGGGTTCCTGTATATATATATATATATATAACATTTTAAAAAATTATATAAAAAAAAAACTGCAAAACATTTATCATTTTGAAAATATGATTGGAAAGAAGAATAAATTATCTCTAATGTAACACATCATTCATATGTGCATACTGCATACCATTTTTTATTTTTCTCAAAGATAGCTAATGCTGAATTTTTATTTCCAAACATTAATGAATCTTGGTAGGCTAAAGACAAGATATATTAACCTGTTTAATTCCTTTTTTTAAAAAATGTGTTAGTCTTTTTTTGATAATCAAATTTTTGTTTGATTCGAACAGAAATTGCTTTTAATAGTAAAACTATTTTTAAAATTTCAAAAAATGTAAGTACAATATATTACACATCTGTAGATATATTTGTTTGATCTAATTTTATTAATTTTAAGAAAGCATATAGTGGGTAACATTTTACATTAAAATATTATAGGTCGATATATAGGTGTATGTATATTAAAAACTCTGTAATGTGTTTTATGGAATTAACATGTATTGTAAACAAAGCATTATAAAAAAGTGTAAACTATTATATCTTAATTCATGTCATCTGCGAAAGTGTCTTGAAACAAAATATAGCAGATGTGGGAATTTCATTGTACTTCTATTAATTTGATTAATAATTTACTAGGCAAGCTATTCTATGATTTATTCATTTTTTGCATTTTTGTTATAGACATGAGAATTCCAAAATACAGCTTCTAAAACAATCATTTGAGAGACTTGTCAAAACTTAGGATTTTCAGTCTTCTAAACGTGTAAATGTCATTACTTTTTCAAAGTCAAGAACTCGTGCAAAAAAAAAAAAAAAAAACAGCATTGCTGTGTGTGTAATTAAAGAATGATAATGCACAAACATATAATTCCATTATCATATTATTAAAAGATAGCAGATGGCATGAGAAGATACATTTTATAAATATATTATTAGATGAGTCTGACATACATAGATAATATGATTTAAAAAGGTGCATATGGCAACTCCTATTTCCTTTCTATACCATTTATAACACAAGCACTGTACATGCATGTTTACAGCACCACCACATGTGCACCTTTGTGCAAGATAAATTTTAGCACATGCTCCCCCCCCCCATTCTATGAAATAAAATTTGTAAATTAAAAAAAAAAATTCCCAGCACTTTCACAAGCCTTTAGTCACTTAATATTTTCAGTAAATACCTTACATGTTTTATTCATTTATTTTTATAGCTATAGATTAAAACACATGTTAAAATAAAACAAATTAATATTTAAAAAAATAATTTTTGAAACTATAATTAAATAATACCTTAAAACAAAAATATCAAAAACAAAATAAAATAAAAATATTTATTTAATAATGTGAGATTTTTTCTTTCAAAAGTTTTTATAGTATTTTTTGGATAACCCTCAAAATTGCTAATGGAGATAGAAAATATATATTAATAAAATAATTGATTAAATATCTAAGTGATTTAACAACTGCACATACCCATAAAAACAATGCACTACTCCCTCCCCTTCTTGGGCCAGCACTGACATTATATAAGTAATTTATATAATATAGAAATTACTTACTTGGTTATGAAAAATATTATGTACATCCAAAATATGATTCTTTGAAATGCTTCACTTCTGAACTTCATCCCATCTAGAAAGGAACAAAGATAGCCCAGCTGATTTCCATTATTGTTTCTGAATCAATATTTAGATCAACTTTAACCAGAATATCAATATTTCATTAAAAGTAGTCCTTGTTTGTTTGAAAATCCATTGAAAATATGTCATGCATAAACTTATTTACATTTTCTATTAACAAAATTATAATACTTCAATAATTAAAATATGTACACTATTATTTAACTATTAAAAACTATAATTTCTTATAAATATAGTCCAATATTTTAAATTTGCATACTTATATTATTTATTGATATAATTATTTATATTTTATTAGGTCCATCAAATTAGGTCAAATATAAATAGCACAACTGAGATAACTCTATGGCCCATTATCACCATTTTGTTAATAAGAAAGATTTTGTTTTCCAAATCTTTTCATTATTTTTAAATCAGTACCTCTCAGATACAAAAATTGTTTACATTTTTTATTAACTAAAATACTTTCATTTGTTTGCATTCAATAATAAATATTTACTCTTCTATATTATATTTTTAATGCTTATTAATAAGTTCTATTATACATATTGTACTTTATTATATAGTTCAATAATTAGGAATATATCCAATATTTCTTTAAGGAAAGAAATGTTAAATTTTCATATTTAGATTGTTTATTAAATATATTTTTAGAAGCAATTAAAATGCCTAGCACTTTGTTTTCTTTATTTGTAAGTTATGTTAGATAATTATTTAAAAAACACTCGGTTTGTACTACCAGATACATTTTTTAGACTTTGTCAATAGTGCAATCATGTAGTGGCTTACATTAAATAATAGCATTGCCATAAAATTTGTTATGAATTAAATATTTTGGAATGCAATAATATCTTTTTAAAAATTATGTTTTTTACTGATTCTGTTTTCTTTAGTTTTGGACCATAGTGTAGATTATAGATCAATTATGAGTTTTTATCTAAAGAACACATCCAAGAAAAGCTGTTTAGTAAAACATGTAAAAAGATAGTATGGCATAATAAAATAATAAAAAGAGAAAAATAAACATTATTTTAAAAAAATTAACATAACACAGCATTTGAATTCATCCCAGAACTCAAATTTCAGCAGTGGCTATTCTTTCCAACACATTTAAGCTCTGTAAAATATTATTGATAAAGTTAATAATTTTATCATATGTAGAATTACTGTAATTATGAGGCAATATTTTTAAAATAAGTTTTATTTTTAAATAAATTATTAATAATAATATGTTACTTTTTATATAAATTAGGATATTTAAATAAATATGATTGGGAAATCTAAATGTTTTCATTTACATATAATTTTTATTAATTATAGTGACAAAAGGGCATTGGCCTGTTCAGTTTTGTGCTATCCATAGAGTATATATATTTCAATGTTATGGCAATTGTTACAATAAATTTAAATAAAGAAATATTCCTCATATGTAAATAATGGCACTGTTCAATTAGCTGTACTGTGCAGCTAGGTGACGCTGCAGTACCTATCAAAACCATACAAGCAATAAATTTCTATGGAAGAAATCACTGTAAAATACAAATTACAAAAACAGAAATCAGTGAAATACAAAAATACACCCACCTCCCTGCATGAAGAGATCAATCAAAAATAAGTAAAATACAAATTACAAAAAAAAAAAAAAAAAATCGAAAAAACACTATTTAATGCTATTTTCAAAAGCCTATGAAATGAATCAAAAATTAAAATACCTAAGACAAAGTATTCACGTGAACTGTACATTTTTAAAAAAAATCATAAATGCTATTTTCTGAAGCCTATAAAATAAAAACTATAATAATAAATCTCAAAAAAATTAACGTATACTAAGGTAAAGTATTCACGTGCACGTGAATTTCACTATATTTTAAAAAAAAAACCGTAAATGCTATTTTCAAAAGCCTATGACATAAATTAAAAATTAAAACACCTAAGGCAAAGTATTCACATGAACTGCATTACATTAAAAAAAAAAAATCCTGACTTTTAACACTAAAAAAAAAAACAATTTTCAGCGATAATTAAAAAATTCAAAAACAGTATTTAATGCTATTTTCTAGAGCCTATGAAATAAATCAAAAACTATAATACTAAATCTCAAAAAATTAACATATGCTAAGGCAAAGTATTCATATGAATTGTACTTAGCAAAAAAATGATCGGAAAAAATGAATTGCATTACATTTTATTTTTAAAAAAATGAAATCGGTGAAAATACATAAAACACACACACACCCCTCTGCATGAAAAAATCATTCAAAAGTGAGTAAAATACAAATTACAAAAATAGAAATCAGTAAAAATACATAACAACCCCTTCCCTGATAAATTTCTAAATCATAAAGAAAAAATGTGGATTGCATCATATTAAAAGTTGCAAAATGAAAGGTGATATGAGAGACCTCTCACATTAAAAAATATAATCACTTGGCAAAATGAAATTTGTCGTAAAACACAACCCCTCCCTCTGGACTAAGTTCTAAATTGGATTTGTAACATTCAAAAAACCGAAGTACAACACAAACAAAAACCACAAAAACTTACAAAAGATAGATATCGTGGGCAATTTAAAAGTAGCCAAAAAAAACATTCAAATTTTGAGGCTTTTGAAATTATTTAGAGAAGCTTGTTCAAATAAATTGCAGCACAGTTAACTAATAACAACAGGCTTTAGCAAACAATTATTTAAAGAAAGTTTCAAAATAAAATGTGACATAATAGACCTCTCACATTAAAAAATATAATCGCTTGCCAAAATGAAATGCGTCATAATAGACCTTTCATATGAAAAATATAATTGCTTGGGCCAACAAATTTAATCAAAATGTAACTGAACTAGTCTTTTGAAATATCTGCTTAGTTTTATTATGACATATTAATTATTTTGGAGTGCTAAAAATACAATTTGTTGGGATTATTTTTATTTAGTGATAGTGTTAATATGGATTTTTTTACACAGATGAATATAATATTAAACATGCACAAACTTTCAGGCAACATTTCAAAAGTCTTCACTGAAATTTCAGTAGTATCTTTTCTTACTCAAAATGATCAAAATTTGGGATCTCCCAAAGACAGAACATAAGGCAGTGGAGTTCTTTGAAAGTAAAAGTGTTCTGCCCTCTCAAAAAATGGGCATTAATGGCCATCAAATGATACTTTATATGATCCCAAGAACACAATGGAAATGCAACATTGATGTTTGTCAAAGTTGCATAGCACTTCAAAAAGGAACTTGGTTTGAGGGCTGCAGATTATCATTTGCCACAGCCATCTGAATCATTTATTATTTTAAATTGCATTGGGATGTTATATTGTGTGGAACTACCTTCTTTAAATAATTGTTTGCTAAAGCCTGCACCTACATTTTTTAACGTGAGAGGTCTATAACATCACATTTCATTTTGCAACTTTCTTTAAATAATTTTTTGCTAAAGCCTGTTGTTAATCTGCTGTTATTAGTTAACTGTGCTGCAATTTGTTTGAAACAAGCTTCTCTAAATAATTTCAAAAGCCTCAAAATTTGAATGTTCTTTTTGCCTACTTTTAAATCATTGATATTTATTTCACTCTTTATAATTGTTTCTCCTCTTTATTAGTTAACTGTGCTCAATCTGTTTAAACTTTCTAATAATTTCTAGCTCAAAGTTGAATATTCTTTTGCTACTTTTAAATTGCCCACGATGTCTATCTTTTGTAAGTATTTTTTTTGTAAGTATTTGTGGGGTTTTTTTTGTGTGTGTGTTGTACTTGGGTTTTTTTGGATGTTATGAATCCAATTTAGAAATTATTCAGGGGGGGGGGGATGTTTTACGATACATTTCATTTTGCCAAGAGATTATATTTTTTAATGTGAGAGGTCTATCACATCACATTTCATTTTGCAACTTTTAATATGATGCAATCCACTTTTTTCTTTGTGATTTAGAAATTTGTCAGAGAGGGTCTTACATATTTTCACCGATTTCTGTTTTTGTAATTTGTATTTTATTTACTTTTGAAGTGATTTTTTCATGCGGGGGTGGGGGGTGGTTATGTATTTTCACTGATTTATTTTTTTAAAAAAAAATGTAAAGCAATTCATTTTTCCCACCATTTTTTTGTATATGAATACTTTGCCTTAGCATATGTTAATTTTTTTGAGATTTAGTATTATAGTTTTTTATTTATTTCATAGGCTCTAGAAAATAGCATTAAATAGCGTTTTTGATTTTTCTAATTATCGCTGAAAATTGTTTTTTTTTTTAGTGTTAAAAGTCAGGAATTTTTTTTTTTTAAAAAAAAAATGTAGTGCAGTTCATGTGAATACTTTGCCTTAGGTGTTTTAATTTTTGATTTATTTCACAGGCTTTTGAAAATAGCATTAAATAGCGTTTTCTTCCATTTCTTTTTTTTGTAATTTGTATTTTACTTATTTTTGATCGACTTCTTTATGCGGGGGGGTGGGGGTGTTTTATGTATTTCACTGATTTCTGTTTTTGTAATTTGTATTTTACAGTGATTCCTTCCATAAAAATTTATTGCTAGTATGGTTCTTGATGGTTCTTGATGGGTACTGCAGCATAGTCTAATGTCACACTACAGCTAACTAAACAGCACCTTTATATCTACACAATAAATTTGATAAAATAGCAGCTCTAAATACAACTAACTTAGTTGCAGTAGACAGGCAAAAACTCTCCATATAGTAGTGCCACCTTGTGCTAACCAGAGTGATCATGTGATGTTTAGTTGCAGTAGTTTATTTCCCTGTGATGAACTTTTCTGCGCACTGGTGTCGACATTAACATCTCAGTTCACTTTTTTATTTATAAAACTAATAAGTTAGTTGTCAACTAACTATTCAAGCTAAAAGTTGCTGAAGATTTTTCTTTAATATCTGGCTATTAAAGAGTTTAAGTTTTTTGATCATTAATTAATAAACCAAAGTCTTGCATTCCAAATATTAAGTACATTCTGTAAATCATGTCTTGAAATGGCAAAAATAGCACAATCATCAGCATATTGTAAATCATCCAAGAAAGTTCTGTTTTTACTTTTAATTCAATTAAAATTCCCAAGTCCCAAACACATTATTATAAAAATTCAAAAACAAGTTGAAGAAAATAGATGTCCTTGTTGTAACACCGATTTTTATTTCAAATGCCTTAGATTTTCCACTGTAGTAAAAATGCTTTATCTAATATCATCCTGTAGAAATTGTATTGAATAATTTTTGGTTGACAACCAACTAATTTCAAACAATGGCATAGAACTGTCCTAGTAATTAAATCAAATTCCTTGATCAAATCAATAAAAGTAGTATACAAATTGTTCTTTTGTTCTTGTTATTTTTTTCTGCAATTGCTTAACAACAAAAAGTATATCTGTAGTACTTTTTGACACTCTAAAACAGCATAGATATCTTTTGTGATCATTCATTTATAACTGGAAGATATTTTTTCAACAAAATTATTGAAAGTGCCTTTCTATAGTAGATAATAATGATATTCCATGATAATTATTGCAATCTACTCTATTCCCCTTGTTTTTAAAAATTGAAACAATAAAATTGCCATTAAGATTGGGTAGCCCAATTATATGGGTCCATATATGTTTTTGAGGTTGGCATATCACAAACATATTTTAAAACTTCCCCAAGTATTTCATCAAGATCTGCACCCTGTCTATTTCTAAGATTACATTGACTCACCAAATGGGATTTTTTTTATTGAAACTTAAATTAATCTATTGTTAAAAATTGTCATTATTCAAAAGATGATCAAAATACTTCTATTTGTTCAAAATATCAATGTCATCATATAAGTGAATGACATTGTTGGATTTAATGGGATTTGTGATACTGTTTTCCAGTCAATATGTTGTTTTCAAGGCATCAAAAAAAAAGACTCAGAATGATCATGATCAGTGAATGTTTGTATCTTCTTTACAGTTTTAATCCACCAATTATTTTAAGCCTTCTTGTTAGTCATTGAACTTCTTTAAATTTTTTATATTTATTAAAAGTCCCACATTTAATGTATTATTCTTCCAAGCAGAAAATTCCACACATTTTCCTTTAATTAAATTACTATAAGATCATTTCAGAAAAAACAGCCATAATTCTTTTTTTTAGAATTTCAAGATTAGATTTACTTGTATCCATAACACATTTCTTAAGAGAATTTCATGCTTCAGTAATATGACAATACTGATGATTCAAATAAGTAGTTTAAGTGTTTAATAGCTGCTAAAAATGAGTATGTATAGTACATTTCTCTAAGAAATAAACATCAATTTTCTTGTGAATATGATTGGAATAATATCTATTTTTTAATACAACTATCTTTTTAATCTTGGAGCATTAATATGTGAACTATCCAACAATAAGTGCTTGTAGGTGCTCAAGTAATGTGAACTTTTGTATTCTGATTCCTAACAATAATATAATCTATTAAATCCTATTGTTTTGAGTGTGGAAGAATCCATATTTCTTTATAATGTTTTTTTGCCTAAACAAAGTGTTTATAAGATTCAATAATAATAAACGATTTGAATTTATGAGAGCAATACTATTATTTCCAACAACCTTTGGACAAAGTCTACTATCTGTACTAACAGATGCATTAAAATCTTCAAGAATTATTTAATCTTTTAATGGTATAAGTGTAAAAATGTTATAACAAAACCTATAGGCACTAGTAAAATGAGAGTAAGACTTATTATGCAAAGCAAATTTTGACACTGCTAGCCTTTCATCAATAAAATGAGGCATTCCAACAATAGATGATACTAAATTTGACTTGACACCAAATTCAGCACCATGCATTCTCCTTTCACTGATTGGATTGCCTTTCCAAATAAAACCTTCATCTGGAAAACAAGTAGAGCAAATATATCAATCTTAAATCTTGATAACTCCTTGCTATCAGTGCAACCCTTCATTTTTGTCTTGAAGAGTTTGGGTATCAAGAAAAGTTTGCTCTTTTTATGTAATTATATTTAGAAAAATATTATATTTATAACACTTACTTCTAATATTACCATTGTCTTTTGATTTACCATTACTATTACTCTTCTTATTATTTCTATTGCTAAAATGAGTAATCAGGCAGGCATAGAAACCTAGCCACATTGTGTAAGACAGACCATTTTTAGTTGATGTTTTCTATGCCCTTATATGATAGGAAAGGGGATTGTTAAATGGGGTTGTCTAAACTTACAATATTTTCCAGATGAAACTCCTGCCTTCCTGAAATCCAATTACTGTGTCAAGTAAAGCTTACAATTAAGGATGGCCAGCCTACTAAGTGCATTTTCATCATTTCTTTCTTAATTCTTGGAATCTTGAGATAAAATATAAAAAAAGAGAGAAAAAGAGACTTGGAGCCAGAAATGGTGTGTGGAGAGTGAAAAGATGGAAATGGTACTGCACATACAATCCCATTGTCACAGTTATTGTAAGGAGATATCTGATGCATGAAAAGTTCATGATAACTAGGCCCTGCAACAACTTTTTAGTTAAAAATAGTTAATTACCTATTCAGAATCAAAACTGAGGTTATAGGGATATCAATTAAATGCACTAGCTATTGCACCATTTATAAATAAATTAGAAGTTCATATTTAATTTACTGTCGGAATTATAAGTTAATATCTTTCAAGATGTTTGAAGGATATTTTGTAAATACACTTACATATATGTTACTTATAGAGCTCACAAATAAACTCTTAACAAGCTTTGCAGACTATCCCCAATCTCAGACTGTTTTCTGCTACTGGCTTCCTCGGTGAGGTGCTAGCCCAGCACTTTATCTAATAGATAACTATTAAGTAGACAATCTGAAATTTTCTGACATCCATATGTCTTCTAATCCAGCTATCTAACTTAAATTTGCCATATAGGACTGAACCAAGTTCAGATACACCATATATTAATAACATATATATTCCAAAAAATAGACACATTACATATATTAATTCAGTGTGAGTTTAAAGAATTAGAATCATAATTAAAATTGAATATGCACATATGAACAACAGAGAAGAAATAGATTGCATAAAACAAGACTAATTATTCGTAATTATTATTTTGTACAACAATATAACAAATAAAATATTAAATTAATAGCCAATTTTTCTACATAGCAAATAGTAGCGAATAAATCCTTTTTTTAAAGACAGATAGTGGATAGTAAAATACATCAGGGTAATAACCCCACACTTTTTTATTTGCTATTTACAATTATATCCGCATTTGTAATCTAATGATACGTATTATGGGTTTTAAATACTTTAGCTAGAATTCATAGCTGATTCATATTATGTGTGCTCTTTAATATAAATATGTAAGCAGTCGTTTAACTTACAGTTGAAGTATTTATTTTGTTGGCTTATTTTGTAAACCTAAAACGTAATAATATAAATTTTTATTTATTTTTTAAAAACTTGAAGTTAGTTTTATTTATCTTTACATTTCATGCCTTGAGTTCCTTTGCTATCAAAATTTTTTTATAAATTCAAGACAATTTCATCAATATTTGTTTTCATATAGTATGAAATAGTGACGTGTAAAATTTGTTTTCCGATAGTTTTAATCGATTGATTTTTAACTTTCGTGCCAAGTTTTAAACAATATTAAAATAGTTTTTGATCTTTTTCTTAAAAGTTTGACTTCATAATAGACCGACAAAGTCTTGTAAAAATATTTATTATTGATCTCAGAAAATAATTATTTCCTTAAAAGAATTCATAGTGATAATAATGCAATTATAAAAGAACTGTTGCAAACAGAAAATTGTAATTACAGTACAGTAAAAATAATCTTGAGTTGTGATATGTATGTCTAAATGCACATACATATGTAGATATAATCTCTTAAGTTTAATAAATTAAAGAAAATCAAGACTGATTCTGTTTAAACAGTGAGTAAAAGATTTATGACTTTTAAATTTAGAAAAAGATTATTTTCTAAAAGTAATAAAACAGTCTAATTAATGAGAATAGAATACGTCGTTAATGAAATAAAACAATTAAAGAAATTCGACGTTTAGATTTCCCTTTATAAGCTAAACGATAAACTAAAAAAAAAACTCGTCAATTAAAGTCAGAGAGATAACGATTTAAATTCTTATAAAGAGCAGTGAAATGAAGAATCACCTGAGTGGGATGGACTGAATTACGAGCTAATCAACTTCAGGGATGGAAACAATGCCTCAGTACAAATTGGATCAAGAAAACCTAATATTTCTTGGAGCTTCACCTGCACACATGGACATAAGTTGGAGCAGAACGTCTCCCTTGGTACAGGGACTTCAAGTGCAGAGAACTGACCTCCGAACATAGAAACAGCCAATCAGGACTCTCACAGGTCGTAGTGATCTACATTATTATTTATGCATACCTTAGGCCATTTTATATAAAATATGAGTTTACTGTAAAACTAGCTATCATCTCAAACACATGCCATCCTGGAAACTATGACATCCCTCATTTTTTATTAGCTCTTATCAGCCATGTGAGCTATAATCTAGCTGATCATTTGTTGCAAAAACTTCAACCTACAGAAGGCATATATCCCATTGCAATAGTACAATTCACCAAAACAATAGCAGCCATATCCCCTCTTACCAATGTTCAGCTCATATCCATGACCCACTGCCAGTTAAAACTATTGAGAAAATCATCAAGGATAAAACAAAACTTCCACTGATCTCTAATATGCAGTTTGCAAAGAAAAACTTATCAGCCATCCAAGCAGCACTAATCTCCAAAACAGTCCTGAACTCAGTTTGAGGGCAGAAGAGATATGTACCAATAACAGTTCAGCTTGACATTGAGGAAGCTTTTGACTTCATTGATCTCCATGTGCTTGTAGATATGTTAGCTTGTACCACAATTTTCAAAACTCAACTATATTTACTTTCAAATGATACTGAGCCATGAAATTCATATCATTCTAAATGGCAAGTATTCTCCATCATCTGTACCCATGCAGTCCATATCATAAGGATCTCCACTCAGCTCGCTCTTATTCACACTGTACATCAACCCACTCCTACAAAAATCCAGCAAACATTCACAGGCATCCCAATACCAGACATCCCACAATGCATTACATCTGTTGTAATAATTGGATGATGTGAATGTTTTTTTTACCTTCTAAAAAAACATCTATCCAATCTACAAAATTTTTTTACTTTGCAACTATACACAACTGAAATTCAATGCAAACACTTTTTACAGGTAAAGCATGTAAACACACATACCAAGCCAAACCAAATGCTTTTCTTTGTTTTCCTTTCAACTTAGGGGCTATAGCAATGAGATGCTATATACAGAACAAGCTTAAACATGAAATTAAGTGAATCACCAACTCCCTATTGAGCTGTACCTTTAAATATTCTCAAAAGTACAACTATTCAACTAACTAATTGCCAGTAAAATTATGTACTATCTGCCCATTATAATCTTCTCTAAGGCATTCAAATACAAAATCAAATGTATTTCTAATAATCTCTTATGGCACCAAAAGACTGTCACCAATCTTATCTAAATGTCTCAGCCAACCACTTACAAACAACAAACTTAGTCTATATGACATAAGCATTATCCAAATTCAAAAGACAACAAATTTGATAGCTTGCCATCCTAAAACAGTTCTCACAATTGCAATGTCTGCTTTAAATTGTACCCATTGACAGATCTCCTCAACAGCATTTATAACTATTGTCAATCATTTGTCAACAGAAAATAATAGCCACCCACATATCTGCCCAATTCAGTAGCAAATATACATATTGGCAGATGTACATCTTCATTCATCAAGAGTCAGTTATCAACAAACCTTCTCCAATGCTTGGGATCAATAATAAAAACTATTTCACAACTTCAAAAAATGATCAATGCAGCCTAAATTCTTTGACATTATCATCAAAATCAACTTCCATAATTTGCCAACAACTTACTTCCTCCATTACTGATAACTATACACTCCCATTGACCCATACTGTGGGCTATGTCAACATGCACAAGAAACAGAATACCTAATTTACGAATGCCCAACACTAACAAAAATCTGAAAGATAATGTATAACACATATGGATAGCTAACATCTCAATACAAAATATCAAGGCATTTCATAGAAACTCAATCTCCACACTGTATGCAGTCACATTAATGCATTATGCATCCTAGTGCACTCACAGATGACACCCTTCTACCTTTCACAATAATTTGACACTGTTGAAAATCAGAGATAGCAAAATAGATCATCCTCATATATATTATGCTGTCACTTGGTCACTACTCAAACAGCAAGCAGCCTTATAACCAGCTAAACAAATACATAATCATCACTGCAACAAAAAATAAATTAAATAAATAAAAATCATAAACTAACTGGGATAAAATCACCCCAGGCCAGCCTGCTACCCATACTGGATAATGAGACAAGAACTAATCACAGCTACTTTCAAAAATTAAAGATGCTATCCCAGACACTCATTACAACAAGACAGAGATTTAAACAAATGATATTTAAATATCATGAATTGCAAATAGATAAAACAAAATAATGAACTCTATTATAACATATTTATTGAAAACAAACAAATTTATATATTGCACACAAATCTAATTCATTGGAAATAATCTCTTAATGTAAACTTTGTTCCCAATCAATTTTAGATGGTAGCACTATAGAAAAAGACTTGTGAACTTTTATGATCCAAGCAGTGAGATTTGTATAATCTGTCACCCTTTTTCAAAATTGTTTCCTCCCCCAATGCACATGGGCAACAACCACTAACCTAATCCTCACAGATTTTTCACACATCAATCAAAGGAAAAATCTTCAGAATTATAATACTAAATTTTGATATATCATCATAAGTATTTGCTCTTTTCAAAACTGTTATCCCCCCCCCCAATACATTTTATGTGCATATACACATCAATGTGCATTTGTAAACCAACTAATTACAAATGTAAATGTGTGTGATATAAAACATCTGTAAATATTGTTTAGTCCAATAAAGTTTCTTTTGAAACTACTACTACTATTACTACTACTACTACTACTACTATTACTACTACTACTGCTACTGCTGCTGCTACTGATACTATTAACTGCTACTACTAATTACTACTACTAATACCACCACCAATAATAATAATAATAATAATAATAATAATAATAATAACAATAATAATAATAATAATAATAGTAATAATAATAACAATAATAATAATAATAATAATAATAATAAGCGTAATAATAATAATAATAATAATAATAATAATAATAATAATAATAATAATAATAATAATAATAATAATAATAATAATAATAATAATAATAATAATAATAATAATAATAATAATAATAATAATAAAAGCATATGCACAAAACATATGCTATATAAAATAAATGCTTATTTACATATGATTAAGTTTCAGTTGGAATGATGTTTAGTAAATTCTAGACAATTTCACCCATGTCATTCATTCAGACATCGTATATAATAATTTAAAGTGACAGTTCCATCCTCATGCTTTACTTGTCAGTACTTCAGATTTGCTCATATATAAGCATGTGAGTCGTAGGAATAAGAGGATTCCTTTTATTCCTGCATAAATACTATATCATGTATTGATGAGAAAGTATTCATTTATTATTAACACTCGCAAAGTGTATGCACAATTAGCTTTAAAAGGTTGATATTTGAATGTAATAATAATAATAGTAATAACAACAACAACAACAATAATACAACATTCTGTTCTGCAGTTAATCTTAGTTCTGACTCCATGTAATCCTAATTTGCATAATGTTCGTTTTTTAAAGATAAATGTTTGTTTTTATCTAATTAGATAACACTCTAGTTATAAAAAAAATTCATATGCCTATGCATAATTTGCTAGAAAAATATTTCATTAGTGGCAGTAAAACTTAGTATTGCTAGGCAACAAAAAAAATTTATGGTTTAAACCCTGAAAAGATCACTCAACATCTGCAATATTTCAGGTAAATTTAACACATATTGAACCAATTATTAACAATTATAACTATGTTATACATCTTTTCTAAGATAATTTTGAATTTGCAAAAACTTTTTTTCTTTAAAAAGTGACATTTTAAATCATTAAAACCAATGAAAATGGCAGCCATAGAACCACATGTCCAAATGGTTGACACCAAAACCTACTCTACCATATTGTCAGCTTTAGCTCATAAAAAAGATATGGCAGCATCATCAAGAACAATTTTCATGTCAGCAATAGCAAAGATATTTCAAGTTCATTAATGAGTATGCCAATTTGAAGTTTCAGAACAACCAATGCAAACAACATTTAAATCAAGAGTTAAAAAACAAGTTTGTCCCCTTCCCCATGGTGTGGGTGCCTGATATGCTGATAACAACTTTCAAAATTCTTTATTACCATCCCATAGAGAATATTTGAAACCATTTAAGACATTTTCCCTTCAGGTCCATCATTATATCTGCCACAGATTCCAACTGCTTTCTATAACACTTCCACCCTACTTTCTGGAACCTCAACCAGTTTAAGTGCCTACCATGCATGAACTTATATCTCAAATATTACACCATTGTGAACTCTGGAATAAATACTGCACCACTTGCATGTAACCCAGTACACCCACTTCATCAACTCCACTGATCCAAAAAAAGTTTACAAGATCACTCCACCAACTTATCTCAAATGAAATTTAAATGTCCACCACATAAACAATAAGACTTTGCCTTGACACCTATAGTGCTCACCAACTAATAAGCACATTTATGTACAGCCATATATCAATGAAGCACTATCTCCACTCAATAAATATCACCATATGCTTTCATATATTTATCTCATAATACTTTTATAAAATTTATGTAAACCTAATTTGAAATATGTATCTTATTATGGGACAATTATTATTTTTCCAATTACTATAAATCATATTTTTATCAACTTCCACATGTAATCTCATTTATCAAATTGTATTTAATAACTCATGTTTTTCACATGCAACTTATGTAACACATGAACAATAAGAAAGCCTTAAAACTATAATTCTTCCCACCAAATAGGCCCAATTTATATACAATCACATATTAAGCTAATGCCAATTCCAATTCCACATTCCATATATGTTTTCTTTCATAGTATCATGTGCTTTCATGTGTTCTTCTCAAGATCCCATTTAAAAATTTTGTGTAAACTTAATTTAACACATGTAACTTATATAATGATCATTTTTGTTTCAATTACTGTAAATCATGTTTTCCCTATCAAATCCTTATTGCATGTGTAATATCATATATTCACTTATGTCTAAGATCTTAACTCATGTAACCCTTTTTTAGTTTTATGTAACTCATTTAACCCTTTTTGAGTTTTAAAGTTTGCCTTTGACACTATAATAATAATGATGTTTTTGAGTTCAAACTCTAACTTCACAAAGATATCAACCTAATGCCATACCAACACAGATTTTGAACCAGGAGGCTACATACTCTTTCTATATTAGAGAACTAAAGCCACAATGTTATTTATGCAGACAACAGGATCATCTTGTGACTAATTGCTCAAACATGCTGGGTATACAATACAAGAAAACCGAAGACCTGGGTACTAAATGACCTTACATTTGTAAAAGTGACACTGAACAAATCTTACCCAGTGTGAATCTCACTATCATCAGAATAATATTCACATTGAAGCAGTAAATCTTAGCTTAAGATTGTGCTTCATGTTTCTACCTACTAACCCATATTCAAACCCCTATATCCCATCCCGCTCCTTTTTGTTGTATATATATTTCATGTGTATATTTGAGATACGCGCCTAAATTATAAAATTTAATGTTTCAATAACATGTTTTAAAATTATTATTAATTCTTTTTATTAATTATTAGTTCTTTTTATTAAAGTATTATAGATGTGGCTCAAATATATACATAGGAGCAAAACTTACTAACAAAATATTGATGTTTTTAAATATTTATTATATGTCATTTTTAGCTTTTTCTTTTAAATTGCTTGTTTTTCTATTAAACTATATATTTTTTATAGAATCCAATATGGAAGATGCAAGTGTTATTAATTGTCTAAAAATAATTAGGGGTTGGAAGCACTATATTGTTTTAATCTAGGGAAGGTATTTTTTTATTAAAGTTTTACTTAAAATAAATGGGATTAAGTAGATTAAAGATTTACTTGTGTTAAAAACATGTTGTCAAATCTATTTCTAATCTGGAAATAGATTTGAATTTATTTTTGGACGTTATCTTACAATTGCATCTTCAAAAACAACTGATAAAAGAAAAGGTATAAAATGACTGAATTTTGAATCATAAGGGGATTAACTACTATTGAAGGAGATTAGCTACTCTAGTGAAATGATTGTTAACATCGCGGTGAAACTTAAAATGATGTAGTAGTAAATCCATCATTTCCTGACCCTTGTGGGTTGTTTTCCACTGCCATAATATTCTGCTACATTCAAGTGAAGTAAAGGCCCAATGGAGAACTTTAATAATGCTAATAGAAACTTGCTTTCATTAAGAAGAATTCATTTGGATCCTCAATTCGCCGTGCACGTGCCATACTTTAAAATGGATTCTTAAAATTGCAAGGTAAATTTCCAAGCCGCCACCTAATAGTCAATTTAGTCTAAATAATCTATCAAGATCTCTTTTCATGTATTCCTTAACTTTGCCTTATATATATATATTGTATATATATTATATATATATCTGTGAATGTAATTTTGCTCTCAAATGATTTCTTTATATCTAATCCTACCTCATATGCTTTTAACCTTCCTTAATTTCAGTGCATTCATTTATTTATAGATATTTATTACTTGATTTTATATATATATATGTTTTTTTTTATTAATTTGCCAATCTCAAAGCAAACTGGCGAGTTTAATTTATAAAAATCTTTTCTGTCATTTTTAACTAAACCTTCATGAAAAGGTTATTAACGTCCCCTTAAAATATATATGTAATACATTGTAAATTAATACATTCGCCAGATTGTTTTATGAATCAACATTTTAGGTTCATTTTAATATAAAAATTGATTTGTTTAACTCTGAAAATCCAGAACTCAAGCTAATTAACGCTCTGAAACATTGATTTTATAATTATTTATTAAATTCTAAAAAGGTGACTTAATCGTTTTATATATATATATATAACTGCTAGTTATTTTTTTATACTCTTAAAATATATGCTATGTATTCCAGTTATTGTAAAATCCACGAAGGTGAGATTGAATTATTTTAAATAGTAGGAATGGGAAGGGGGTGAATCTTAATGTCTCTTTTACTTAGTCAAATCTTAACTTATATTTTATTAATTTGAAATCTAAATCTTAATGTTTCTTTTGCTAAATAAAATCTTCAAGTATATTTTAGTAAATGAAATCTAAATTTCTCTATATATATTATAATTGCATGGCGTATTATAGTATTCAAACAAGGGTCATTTATTTTAAAGCTGTAAAATTTATTCAATGTTGTTAGAGACATATATCATTACTGTGTTTCTGTCATTTAGCCTATCTTCGTATATATATATATTACATGCTTCTTAATCTGGGGGTTACGACAGGTTCGAACCCATAGATTTCTTCTCGTCTTCATATAAAAATGCCTCTAGCGGTGACCCCTAAGTCTGGCACACGCTATGCATATTCTTTCTTCGTATCAAATGCCTCTGGTGGTGATCCCCTAAGTCTGGCACATGCTATGCATATTCTTTCTTTGTATAAAAAGACCACTAGCAGTGACCCATAAGTCTGGCACACACTATGCCCATCCATTTCTTCATATAAAAGGACCACTGGCGGTGATCCCCTAAGTTTGGCACACGCTATGCCCATCCATTTCATTTTTCATCCAGAAGCATGACCTTTTTTCCTCTTAGTTATTTTAGGCTATTATGTCAGCACCGCAAACTTCTTCGTATGATTATTATTATTTCTTTTGCTTCATGACCCAGTTTTAATGCTCTAATATTAAAATTAAGCTTTGCTTAAAAGATATATATATAAATGCCAATTACTTCTATTTTATGAATTAAGTTTATTTCAATCATACAATCTCACCATCGTAACTTATTTCTATATTTAAGAGTATAATATGCCTTGGGGAAAATAAAGCGTTCGTCTTACTATCGTTAAAATAATTTTTCATTAAATATTTTGTCATCTAATCCAATGTCATTTTCAAATATGTTTTTCAAATGTATCTTATTTATTTTCATGACCTCAATGGCATGAAAATAGTTTATATCATATGTATAATGAATTTTGGAATGCTCCTAGAAAATATATGTTAGTCACCATGTTTCTGAACCGTCAATCAAAGCGTTAATGGCAGTATTATCATAATTCTTTCTAATATTCGATTGGCATTTTAATATTGGACCCACCAAAGATGCGTGTTTATTTGTAATATATTATTTAGCTAATAAAGAGCATATGAGAAATAATAGCGTGAATGACACTATGTAATTATCTACCGCTTGCTCATTCACGCAATACTAATGTACTTAATTTATAAATGTATATAACTAATTTTTCAGTATATTAAAATATATTTTATTGTCTAACTTATTTGAGTAGTTCGAATTCCTTCTTTTTTCCACTTCTAAATGTACAGCCTAGTTGATATATATGCTAGTTTAGTCATCGTCAATAGATGTCTCATTGTCTTCTCTGCTCTCCTAGTCGGCCGGATTAAAATTAATTCTCATGTGCCATCACTATTGTGTTATTCATTAGGTGTTAGATCTGGGGCTTACAGAGTGGGTTCGAATTCAGGCTGGTCCCTGCCCTAAATCTTGGGCTGGACTGGGTTTGAAGTACATTTTGTGAGTTCCAGCTCATGTTGGATGGTTAAACATATTTTGACCAGTACAACATCTTACATACTTTTGGGACTCCCTCCTCAGATAAAATTGCCCTAACAGCACAGACCAAGGTCACACTATATTTGATAAACAAGAGTCAAAATATCAGAGATTTAACCTAACTTTTCCACTAAGAATACTGCTTCAGTTAATGACGACACACACCACTATAACAAAATTGATGGCAACAATCAAAGAGATGATATATATACCATTCTTAACAAAACTTCTGCTTAAATTATGGAGGGGCTGATTCTATGTCTCTCAGCAATAGATGTCCCCCCACCAGAAATTAAAAGAAAAATTGGACACCCCAAAAAGTATCACACATCCAAGAAAGTGAAAACAGCTGAGAGTCAATCTGACTCAGCAATAGTAGGTATAGTATACAATGATTCTATCACCATTGATGTAGACTGCCTTAAATCTAACGGTGCAGACACATATTAAATACTCAATATAAAATATCAATCTATGATATGGAAAGCACTATTCCACTAGTATGCATAAATGATCATCTCTATCACATAGATAATACAATCTAACTGAAAAACCATAAATATATCCTTACATAGCATTTAATAAATCTACTCACAGGATTGTCACTCTAACATTTTCATTATTTTTCCTAACTATGAAGCTAAAAATAATCCAATTTAATGTTGGAGGACTAAATTCTGTATGCAAGATGTTTCAGTTGAATAAATGGATCAACATTATACAAACTCATGTAATTGGCCTTCTGAAAACTAGAGTATTTAGGGGCTCACAAGTTGATCCTTCCATATACCTGGGAAAGGAAAAATTTCATGCATGCTTTAAGGACACCTCAACACCTTCAAAAGGTGCCAGCCTAATTGTTTGGCAAGCTTGTCCATTTGTTTTTATTTAAAATAATATACATAGATGCAAATCTATTAATCACCACATTTCACCATCATATTACAATATTCAACATTCTTTTTTATTTTCATCCCCCTGGCTTTACAATTATCTCACACATAATTCTTATAATTAACTCACTGTTTGGATATACTTCGTACCCAACCATATTAATGAAGGATTTTATATTAATTATGACACCTTCACCTCTAAATAGCTACACTAACTGCCCCTTCCACTTATGAGTGATGAAGGTTTTTTACCACACAATGCAGTTACTTTCTATAATAAACATTATGCTACAGTTATAGACTGTGTTTCTATTTACCCATGCTTCACCACTTTATTAATATAAATCTTAACTCTACTCCATTCTCCTATGATTGTGCACAAATACTTAATTAACTATTGTGCAAACATCTACAATTTTTTTAGAAAAGACAATTATAATATTTCTCCCAACATCTATAATGAAATTTCTGTTTTTAGAAACCTACATTATGCTGTACAAACTTAAAGATATGCCACTTGACCCTCTTCAAAGATATCTCACTTTTATAAAAATACTCTTATTCAACACCAATCATTTGACACACAATTCTCTCCCATCCTGCAGTGGCTTGCATTGGCTGATAAACTTCATAATTGGCTCACTGTGTGCAAACCTGCACATGACACACATTGACACATATATAAACTTACTGAAGTCTGCAATAAACATCTGCAATAAACTAAAAAACTATCTAGCTACATAAAAGAGAAATAATTTGCCTCACCCAACAATACATATGGACTTGAGGTGACATCTGTTGGGCTCTAGGCTACCCTGTCACTTTAAAAGTCCCATGGCACTGTAAGCATACGGAGTCACCTATGCTTGCCATAACATAATTTATCCAATTTACCAACACTTTAAGCAAAAACTTCAGACAATTGATGTTTTCAAACTATGAGAAATCTATACACCATTTCACCTTGCTGATTTTTCTAATAAACTTTCTACCATACACAATTCTTGGCATCCTGGAACCAATGGAATCCCCAAATTTGTATTTTTCCAGCTCAACCAATTCACTTCACAAAATCTTCATGATCTCACCAATTACTTAGCACAGAAGCTATACCATACACTCTTAATAATCTTTGCCCCATCTCCATGGGTCTTCTAGGCATCAAGATTCTGGAAAATATAATTAAAGATAAATTTGAACTACACTTTCTATCTCTAATCTCTTCTATGCAATTTTCTAAGAAGGTGTCCTCTATCACTCAAGCCACCCTAAACACAGTTCAAGACTGCAAAAATTGCACCCAAGATAATCCAGATGAGGAAACCTTTAACTCCATCCCCATAAATATCCTAACAGACATATAGACAAACACTACAAGTCTTGCAAACCTTCTATATGTAATAACCAATATGCTACTGAGTCAAGAAATTTATATCACACTCAGTAGGCAAAACTTGCTATAATTTACCACTATACAATCCATATCACAAGGTTCCCCTCTAAGTTCTCTTTGATTCAGGTTTTACATCAATCTATTATTAGAAAAGATACAACACAAAATCACTGCTATTTTATTACCACACACCCAGCAGCATATACCAAATATTGCATTTATGGATGACATCATTGCATTTCTCAGCTCCCAAAAACAACTGTCTGTAGTTCATAAAATTCTTGAAGAATACAGTAATAACAATAAGCTCAAGTTTAATCCAAATAAGGTTGCTGCATAGTTTGTTCTCAATAAAGATTCACCCATGCCAATGGTTTCCATTTTACCTGGGTGCTACTGGAATGAGACAAAAGATTCAAAAACAGCTTAGAGAAATGCAACAAGAATTTTCATCTCACTCTCCAGACCTTTTCTTTCACTCTACTCTAAGGTACAACTACTCAATCTTGTTACCACTAAAATTATTTATTATTTCCCCATTATCAAATTTTCCAAAGTTCTGTTTGCAATAAGTTTCTATAAAACAGAAAGACTGTCATTATACCTGACATATGCCTTCAGAACATGTCCATTCATAATGAACTTGGTCTTCGTGACATCCACACCTTTCATATTCAGAAAATAGTATATCTTTTATTAACCATAATGACACAGTTTCCAGAGTTTCATTGTCTGCTTGAAGTCACTCCCATTTGACTGACCCACCCTCTCCAGTTGGATTCATTTCATAATTTATTGACCAACTTCATGGTATAACTAATCAGATATCTCTTCAGGAAAATTAAAAATATACATACTGGAAAATCCATAACCTACTATAATCTAATAAACACATTGATACTCTCACACCAATGCTAGATATCAACAATAAAAAACTTCTATGTCAATTTAAGAAATGGTCACTAGAACCTAAGTATTTTGAATTCATATTCAAGCTTAACCTCCATGCTCTACCCATATCTCATTTTCTTTATTATCAATGTCTATACACAATTGTTGATGATTCTTTCTGCAGCTTATTTCATGCATCTGAGGACACCCAATCTCTTCTACAACTGCACAGCCCAAGCCAACACCTATGACATCATGATAAGAACCTAGAGACAAGCTGGCATCTCTCTTCAAAACCTTATTGACTCATATCAAAAATAATCCATTCCTTCAGTTCATGCAGCCATATATGTTTTATTTGTCTTGCATGCACACAGTGCACCTTTTGCTTTGGGAGTAACATTAGATTCCACCCATCTACCTCTGTTAACAAACAACAACAGTTGAAAGCATGGGATGCAAAAATTGCTTATCCTGACATTTTTGCTGTCACTTGGTCACTGCTCAGCAACATACCAACCTGTAACAGGCACAAAGAATCCAGACAGTAAATAGAAAATTTGTGGACACAAAGAACCTCACAAGATCACTCACCCACTAATCTCACAAGAACTTTGAATGTGCAACAAATAAAAAGTCAGTTTTTATCATGCACTCAAATATTATGTATTTATTTCACTCTGTAATTCGCATAACCTTTTTGAGTCTTCAATAATAATGATGATGATGATGATGATAATAATAATAATAATAATAATAATAATAATAATAATAATAATAATAATAATAATAATAATAATAATAATAATAATAATAATAATAATAATAATAATAATAATAATAATAATAATAATAATAATAATAATAATAATAATAATAATAATAAGGTAATACAGCATCGATTGATCCATGCCATAAGATGGCGCTGTTGCTAGTGAAAAACAAATAGATATAACGTTACTGGGCTGATTTGATTATTATTATTTTGTAATGTTATCGTGGGTTTTTTTTTTGGTTTGGATTTTTTTTTTTTTTTTTTGGGACCGTAATTTCTTTTTTTTTTTAAATAAATAAATTGATTTTTAAATATTTTTTTTAATACGTTTTGTAAAAACCTTTTTTTTTCTTTATTTTTTAGTAAAACTTGTTGTTTAACAAAATTGGATTACGGTCTTTTTTTTTTTTTAAAGTAACTTTTTTTTTTTTTTTTCGCTTTTGATTACAGTCTTCTTTTTTTTAAAAGTAACTTTTTTTATTTTTTTTGGCTTTTTATTTTCATTAAACTACCACAAAGGCAGTTCTTCTGGGTGAGGAGAATATTTCTCTGTTGAAGAAAGGCCACTGCATCTGCTTCTGTAGTCTGCCATTGAAATGTTTTGATCTTGAAAAAGTGTCAGAAAGTGCGTGAATTGATCGTGAACTTTGCCAAATTGTGACTAACACTTCTCATTAACTGAATTCTGACCCCTGACAACGAAACCAGGGGCGTTTGGAAAATCGTTACAATTTTTACGAACGAAAATATAAAAAAATACATCGAAGCCATAAAAAAAAAACCCGTAAAATACAAAAACCTTCACATCATACACTGTATAATAGTTAAGAGTAATGTCTATAGAGAGTCTTGCATACTCATTGCTAATAATATTTAACATACTAGAGATGTTGGGGTAATGGGTGCACTTCAACATCTTAGCGGTTGAACAGTTTACTAGGCCGTAAGATCTATGAGCGGCCTTGTAAACAGCATATTTATGTGCTTTAGCATAGAAACAGCACCATCTTATGGTGTGGATCAATCGATGCTGTATTACCAATAATAATAATAATAATAATAATAATAGTAGTAGTAGTAGTAGTAGTAGTAGTAGTAGTAGTAGTAGTAGTAGTAGTAGTAGTAGTAGTAGTAGTAGTAGTAGTAGTAGTAGTAGTAGTAGTAGTAGTAGTAGTAGTAGTAGTAGTAGTAGTAGTAGTAATAATAATAATAATAATAAATAAAAAGGAGGAGGGGGAGGAGAAAAAGAAGAAGCAGCAACACTATCTGGCTTTAAATATTTTCATTTATTACTGATCACATGTTCTAAAAACTCAATTTTAGTCTTCTGAATTTTTCTAAATATTTGTAAACTTCATTCATGCATAGACCAAGTTTTATTTCATTTTCAACTGTTATTCATGATTATCAAGATATGAAGTGACTTTTTCCATATCTTGTAACCATATATACATCTTGGCTGAAAGCAGATTTGGGACAATAGTTATTCCATAAAGAAGTTTGTTATATTTAAATAATCGTAAATGTACATTTGCGATCATAACTTTTGTCTTTGTTGTTACTGAGATTTGATGAAAAGCAAATGTAAATTACGCTTATCAAAAAATGACACTTTATAAAGTGATGTTGAAATTTCACACATATTCAATATGGAGTATACATTCTTATTAATATCTTTATTATTATTTGATAATTACCATATACATTAATAATAGCAACTGATTTTAATGTTACTACTAAGGCATTGCCCACTTCAGCTCCTATTGGGTATAATCTTTTCTTTATCATCTAAATATTTGATCATTCCTTCCACCTTAGATTTCAACACAAAGGAAACCTTTATGTTTACAAATACTAAAGCATTTCTTGTTAGTGCAATATCTATAAATTATGGATTTCTAGAGTATGAAATTATGAGAGAACTGACTTAAACAATTATGAAAACCTTTCCAAACATTTAATTCCAGTTTCACTCTTTTAATTTTTTTTTTTGTACCCAATAAGTTTGCTTTTTAATTTACGGCTCAAAAGAGTGGTCATTAGATTTTTAACGTTTATAATGCCTATTAAAAATAATCTGATACATAAAGCATGAAGTTTAATTTTACATGCAGTTCAATTAGTCTTGGAGCCTTTAATAGATAGCTGACAAACACTATGGATATGAGTACAAAAGATGTAATTTAAGTAATAATTATTATTAAGAGGTACTGTTTGTAAAGAAGGAAAGTAGTATTTGTTTCATTGATCTTGCAAAGATATTTGCTAGAGAAAAATGTGTTATTTTATTGGATATTTTGAAAACAAAGGAAAGTTATTTATTAGGCAGTTTGTATTTGTTTTATGAAATGAAATAATGTTATAAAGAAAATAGCTGTAATGAGGGAATGATATTTAATTTCTGTTTCATTTATAATTATAAGAATTGTTATTGAGTGTTGTTGTGATAAGAATGGAGTTAGCATTGAAAATAAGAAAAAAAATTGCATCAAATTTTTGATATGTCAGACGTTGAAAATAAGTTACACAAAATTGTAACAGAATTGTTAAAATCTGCAATCAGTTTTGAATAAAAATAAATACGTCTCTGGCTAGAGTAATTATTATAGAAAAGGGAACAAAAATTACAAGTGATAGTTAAAATAAGAAATTATGAAATAAGTTAATGTTTTGAATGAGATGAAGGAAATAGGAAGAATAGAGAATAATAATTGCAGTGGCTACCCAAACATTTTGTAGCTTATTAAAATTACTTTTTATTAAGAAGTTTTATTAATTATTTTAGTTTAATTATTGCTGGAAAATAATAAATCCTTAAAATAAATTACAATAAGTGGATGTGTAAAGTTTTTAATGGAAATAATCCAACTCATCGTTAATCAAGTAATATGGATAAAAAACAAAATATTTTATTTATTTATTTATTTTTATCAAGAAATTTTATTGTAAGTTCAAAGAATTACATTATAGCAGTAACAGAATTATGTTGTTAACAGAAACTATAAAAAAGGTTACATAATCTAATACCTACGGTATGGGGTAAAAAAGATCAATTGTTCAAACTAGTTTTTCATCTCTGTTTCTGATGGCCTAAAGTTTTGCCATAAGTAATTTCTTACAGTCAAGCAAGGTGGAGCCATAAATAAGAGTGCACCTAGTTGACTAATAGGCAAACAGCAGAAAGGTTATGATTCTTATGGATGAAAAAATCCCATTAGATATGCTAGAAATCAGTCTGGTGAAGAGAAGCATTCTAGTTTTGTATGTGGATGCAATAAAGTTTCTGTCCCATTGGAGTGGAGTACAATGGCTCAGAATATGTATGATTGTGTCATCATCCTGTTTACATAAAAGGCAGACCGGGTCCAAGCATGAAAACCCTCTATGATAGACCAGAAAATGACATATGGGCAGAGTATTCAGCTTTATTTTAATCAAAAAATCTAAAACTTTTGGCTCTAGATGCCACCGTTTATACTTTTTAATGATTGAATGATTAGAAAGGGTTAGCAGTGATGGGATTGGGGGGAGGTTCTTCATTAATTAGATGGTATATGCATCCCAATACTTAATTTTCTGTGAGTTCACCTGATTAGATAGAAGGATAAATTTTGCAATATTTAACAAAAAAATGACAACCAACCTCCTACTGGAGGAGGAGGGGTGAGTACAATTTTACAGGAACAACATGTTTTACAACAAATTTTGGATGTTGTAGAATGAAATATTGCAAAGCAATAAAAATTGTAAAGATTCTGATTTATGTATTTACAGTGTATTTACATATTTCTGCGTTATATATATATATATTATCACGAATTTAAACAGATATAATTCTCAAATGCAAAAATTCTCCATTTATTTGAAATAAATAAACTTTTTTTTTTTTTTTTTTTGCGATTTTTAATGACTTTATCATATTCTGATCAGAATTCCTAAAGAATTTTTTTGAATAAATAAATAAATGGGGAAAAAAATCTATATAATATTTTATATTATTTTTGTTTAAAATAAGATTCTTTTTTATTTATTCTATTTTAATATGCTCAAAATATATTTAAAAAAATAATGTTTAATTCGGGAGAGGATTGTGAATATATATATCACTTTGCAACTGAGATCAGAATTAATAATGAGTTTTGTTTATATTGTCGATAACAAAATGTTTTGTTTTTACATTATCTGTAAATACACGGGCAAGGATTGTATAAGCTTCCATATCTCATGAAGCTTTTCAGAAATCTGTCAGCAATAAGATAGACAGCGAATTGCATAATGATATACAGTTGGCTAGAATGCTGATAGCTTTATCAACTGATTCTAAATTTGAAGTTTCTTTGCCTAATATTAATTTTAAAAAATTACTTTAGAAAACATAAAATTTATTTGTATGTTGATATTAAAGAACTTGATAAACCATCAAGCTACTATTATATTTTAACCCCAGTGGTTTGATAATGCAAAAAATAATTATAAAAAAATAATAATGTGAGAATATGTTTCTTAAAGAAACTGATTTACAATATGATAAAAATAGACTAGGAAGAAAATGGGGGGGGGGGGGTAAAACAAGAACAATGCGTTAGAGAATATAGAAATATAATAGTTAGAGAAAAAAAAATTATAAGGATATGTTTACTAGGCACTAAAATAATCTAGAATAAATAAATAAAAGTAACCTATAGAGCGAGTCAAAATTAATAAGAATTAACAAAGAAAGAATTAAGGAATGATAAATAGATAGTTATGTTTTTGAAGAATATATTATTAAGGTTGGATAGTAAAAGATAATTAAATATGAATTGTAAAATTAATATAAGATTAAAATGTTTGTGTAAAAAAGATAGAATTATTTTTTTAGATGCTTGAGGTGAATTATATTTACCAGAGAAGATAAAAGGGATAAAATATTAACTGAATTTACAACAAATTTTATTATTTTCATTTTTTTTATTATTATTCATTAAACTAAAATTGGTGGAGAATGATATATATCTGTGTGTGTATATTTAAAAACAAAAAATGTTTAAGATACAAAATATAAAAGAAGAATAGTACTTACTATTTAAGCAAATTAATAAGAGCGAAATTGTAGATGAAAACATGATGATGAATTGTGTGAGAGTGGGTTGAATATTTTTAAAGATAATAATTGGGAATCATTATAGTATATATATATATAAAGATCAAAGATATTAATACAAAAATTAGCCTCATAAATAAGTAAATTGGTAAAGATGTGAATATAAGTAAAATAAATTGAAAGGGGTGTCTATTTTTAAAAGGATGATGGAAAAGAGTAAATAAATAATTGCTTAAAAGTTAGTGTGATGTCATTTTACATATAGATATATATTGGACTTAAGAGTTATACAGTGGTATTTTTCATCACAGAAAAGGCCAACTACTTGCACTCCCTCAAAAAAAAAAAAAAAACAACTCTGCAACTTCGATTTTGAAGAACAAATATTTTGCAGAAAGAATTAAAAGCACTAAATTGATTATATTTCACAAAAACATCTACTTTGAATAAAATTGTAATCTTTAAATATCAGTATTTTAACCCTTTACTGATAGTCTGTGTTATAAAAGCCGCCTAATTGTCTAATGATAGCACCATTACTAGTTGGTCTGTTTTTATTATCTAGTGAATTGTTAAATGTTTCTACCAAAATTTAAACTTTATTTATATTATTCTAAAAGTATTCAATTACATGCAGTAATAGAGATTAATATGAAATACAATATTTTGAGTGGCATTTTTCTTTTTCTCATGTATTGCTGATCTAACCAATAATAATTTGCTTTAAAATTGAACAGATGATCTTTAAACTTTTGCAAATCATGTTAAATTTAGTATTCATGAATCTAAAAGTCATATGTTCAATTCTCATCATAAATGCTACAGAAATCTAAAAGTCACAGGTTCATTTCTCATGCTAACTGTTACTGAAATCTAAAAGTCACAGATTCAATTTTCATGCGAACTATTAATGATTAGGCTAGAAATCCCTAAAGAAGATAGGCAAGCATAACCATACAAAATATTATGTTTTATTTTAACCTGTGTATCATTACTAACAGACAAATATATTTATAAAGATATAAAACATAAGAAATTGTAAAAATAACATTAAAAAATTAAATCAGATTATAAAAATAATAATAGATGTGATTACAAAACATTAATTTAGTTAATATAAGTGGTAATATCAATTAATAGAATGGAATACATGGTTAAAGTATTGTGGGAAAGAATATATGAGAAAGATAAAACAAGAATTACAAATATGAGAAAAGATTATAATAGGAGTTTATATAATTGAGACAGAATTTGAAGTATACTGTTGTTAATAGCAAAAAAAAATTAGGAAAAATAATGAAGAAAAAGAGATTAATAAGGATCATAATTTCATATTGTTAGAATGAGGGCTATCTGATCTTTATAAAAAAAATTGAGAGGTAGAAATGGAGAATTAATAAATATACTAAATTGTGCAAGTTTGAGAAAAGTGGAATGGCAGTGAAATTTAATAAAGAAAAAAAGATGAAATAAAAATATTTTAAAAAACAAATGGAAAGGAGGTATAGGGAATATAAAAATCTATTAAGAAACAAATGGAAGAAGGTGAAGCAGAGATTATATGGGATAATTATTTAAGATAAAAAAAATGCTAGAATAAAATTGAGATTTAAATGAAGTATAATAAAAAGAATTACCTAGGAAATGAACAGGGCAGAAATGAATTGCTGCTAAAAATTTGGAAAATATATGAAATGAAAATTTTTTTTTAAAAATGTTATTATATTGCTAAACATAAAAGAAAGGAAGTGTGTGAATAGAAAAAATATTTCATACACTAGTAATAAAAACTTTGGGTGGTGGTAAGTATATCTGATTTATTAGAGAGATTAATTTAAAAAAGATAATAGTGACAGACTCTAAACTAAATAGAGGAATAGGTAGATTTAAAAAAAAAAAATGTAGAAAAATAGTTTAATAACTGAAATGTTACTAAACATGTGTAGATAAACAAAATTTTGGAAAAAGCTTTAATAAAGTTGTAGATAATTAAAAAATTCCAAAAGAATATAAGAGTATGAAAATTAGATTATTATATAAATATAAAGAGTACTTGTAAACAAGCAGAGCGATAATTTCAAATAGTTTATATAATATTTATACTTACATATATATATATATATATTGCAACAGGGCAGGTATAATCAAACCCTGTTGCGATAATTAGACAAATACGTATTCGTATACTTAATGCATTATTAAATATATATATATATATATCTTATTACTAACGTATTATTAAAAATATATATTACTTTACTAACAAAATTAATATTTACAGTTTGATGTACAATCAGTGGTCATTTGCGTGGTTATACAGAATTGATTTAGTTATTTTAATTAAAAAGAACTCATAGATGAGGTATGGGGGGTTATACACTTGCTCTGATTTTTTCTCTCTTTTGCCAAACCCAGCTATACACATCACTATGTATATGTGTGAGTGCGTTTTTGAATCATTAAAAATGAAAAATTCACAAAATAAAAATAAAAAAATATTTTGTTTGATAAACTTTTAAATAGATACATATTAAGTCAGCAAAAGAACTTTAAATATCAAGATGAAAGACTAATTTTGCAGAACAATGGAAGTGATTATTATAAAAATCGTGGAATGTCTAATACTAATTAAATATTAATTGGAAAGAAATAGGTGTAAAAAGCTTTTGTGGAGCATTTTAACAAAGGCATATGGAATGTGAATGGAAATATAATTAAAAAAAGAGTGAAAAGAAAGATAAGTTTGATAATTGAAGAAAAATTAAATTAATTATTTAGTATAAGTTTGGAGGTAGAGGAAAGCAGACGGTCAACGTGATATGCATTTGATAAAATATGGTCAGGCTGGGGTAGAGGCTTCAGCATGCGGAGGGTCTGAATCCTTTGCCCCGAATATATAGCAGCTGCCGATAGTGGAGAAGGATGTCAAGCCCGGAGAATTTGCCTCAATAAGCAACAATATTGAATCGCCAGAAGAGAAAGGAAATAAATGAATAAACAGACTTTAGCCATGGAACCCGAACTTCAAAGAAAAAAAAACAAAGTTCGTTCACCGACAAAGGACCGGAGATTCCATTTTCACCAAGAGGATTCGATCAATTCCCTGGGGAAATCAGGTATTTTCTTTCTAATTACATCTATATATGTCACTTTTAGTAAGCTTACTCCATGAATTTGAGAAAACTATTTATTTGACAATTGTGAACTTAAAATTTATTTTCTTTGCCCGGAGAGGTCAAACTATTTACTACGAACTTTATTAGTGTATAAATTAGTCCAATTAAATCTTCAGTACAAAATACATATAATAGCATAATTGTGTGTGTGGGAGTTTTGGCAAAAAGAAAAAGGAGCAAACAAAGAAAAAAAGAAAACTGATATGAATCTTTGATTTGAATGAGACACTGGTTTAACTTAAGTAAATAATATTTTTTTTATACATATGTAAATATCATAGCTAATAAATATATATATATATAATGAATGATTTTTTTTTGTTTTGTTTTTATGTTATGAGTTTTTTTTAAAAATAAAAAAAAAGAGAGAGTTTGATCTACTGCCGGTAAATTCTACCACCAGCCCTGAGCAGAGCTAGCTCAGGGGCATTTCCATATTGGTATTCCAGTTCTCCCAGCATAATTCTTATAGAAATATGGGATTGGCGCTTGAGGTCATAAATTGATGCTCATAAATGTGCTGGGGCAATAAAATGGAATAATTTAAGAATAGATATTCTTTTAAACCATTACACATATATGGGTATCATTATATATACATACACGCAATCATACAAGACTACATATATGCATAATATATATATGGAAAATGACAAATCCCATTATAATGGTGCCCAACATGGGGCATCGAAAAGAAGTAGGTCAATGAGGGAAAGAAAAATATGAAAGAATTTAGCATGATATTGGCAGAGTTGGATGTAGTTAATATTGAGTTTTATAAGTGAAAAAAAAACTTTTTTGGCTATATAAAAAATACCAACTGAGTGCAGAAAATTAAAGTGTTTCATAAAATAATCAGTTTGGGTTAGACTGGTTTTTTTAAAGAACTTTCAGTTTGTTATGGATTTTTTTTTGTAAATAACGAACGTAAATGTTTTATTGTTCACGATTGATTTTTTTTTTTAAAAAAAAAAAAAAGTAATAGATATTTAAAAAAAAAAAAAAAGTAAACGAGTGTTTTAAGTGGTTAACCTTTATAATTAAACCATTTTAATTAGATACAAAATAATTATTTTGGCTTTCTGTCACTTATTACTATAAGATGTCACAGCCAGATAAAAATAATTTATATATATATTAAATTAATGTCATTTTAAAAGAAATTTGAAAAATGAATTATATTTAATTTACACCCACACAGTGGCTATGCTTTTTAATATATTTTCACTTTTTGCTTTTATAATCATTCGACAATTTCTGAATTTGAAACTAACTTTGAAATGAAGGTTTTGAAATAACAATAGTCTATCTGTACTAGTTTTCAAACAGGGTTTTATAAAAGTGAAACACAAGAGTAAGTCGAAACAACATAACGAAATATCGCTCGGTCCATGGTAAAATTATAAATATATATACTTATGAAATATTGAAGGCGTAAGAAAGTCCAGGAAGGAGGCAGCACTGGGCTTTGGGGTTTGGGATTTCAGAACCTAGCACGTAGAAAAATATATATACATCACATAAAGAGGATGGAGTTGATAAGAATAAAAGTATATGGAGGGAAGAAGGAAAAGATTCCAGTAGAGCACCTTAGGAGTCTGCAAAGATACTTTGTATGTTATGGAACACCAGATAAGTTTAAAATGATAATAGTGTCTTACCACCTAGAAGGGTAGGCCATGGATTGGTGGAATTTATTGCTAAATCAACCACAGACATTTTTAGATTACAAGATAGCCCTAGAGAGAGTTTTCTGGAGTGAAGAAAGGCAGGACAACATTAGATCCCAATTGATAAGAGAGAAGTTTTAAGAGGATGGACCAGAGGAATATGTTCATTTTTTTAGGCATCAAGTAGCCACACTTAGGACATTAGAAGCATGTAATTTGTCAGAGAAACAGATTGTGAAGACCGTCTGCAGAAATCTGCCAATAAGAATAAAATTGATGCTAGAGGAAGGAGGAGATAACCTGTCTAAAGAAATAGATGAGATATTGAGTCAAATGGGAATAAGTGCAGAAATGAGATGGATTCGAGAGAAAAAGGAAATAGACCAAAGGAAAGACATAATATTCAGACAGCAACCAAACTCAAAACACATGGGGAACCTAATTTGTTCATGGGAGGACCGCGTACCAAGTTATGCATGCCAAACATGTCCGAAAATAAAGATAGCAGCAGGACAGACCAAAGTAGAAGTGCTTATTGATTCAGGGAGTCAGGTCTCTGTAATAACAGAAAGATTGTATCATAAACTCACCAGAGAACAACCAAATATACCTGTTCTACCATTGAAAGTTGTACAAGTGGCAAAGGCCAACAACAGAAAGGCCAAGGTTGAACCCAAACAAATATGGCTGGATGTCAAAATCCATGGAGTAAGTTGCCCCCATGTATTCCTAATCATGAAAAATTTGATTTGTGATGTTTTATTGGGAACTGACTTTTTATACAAATATAAGTGCAAGTTGAACTACGAAAGTAGACAAGCCATGTGTAATGGGTAGGTGGTTGGATTTATAATGGATAGCACGGATAGTTCAATAGGTGCTGTGAAAGTTGTCAAAGAACACAACGATGATTTGATAATGGAAAAAATAGACCAGGTGAAAATAACTGGGGAAGATGGGAAGGAAATACTAAGAAAGATACTGAAGGAATACAATCAGGTATTTTCAGACAGGACAGGCATGATCCCAGGGTTCGAACAAAGGACTCACGTAAATGAAACACAACCATTTAAGACAAAATCATACCCAATTTCTCATCAATATAGGGAGCAGGAGAAGGAGCATATTGATCAAATGTTGAAATGGGGTATTATATCAAAAAGCTCTTCGGCTTATTGTAACCCGATAGTCGTCATAAAAAAAAAGGATAATTCCATACGGTTATGTATCGATGTGAGGCAGTTGAATAAAATCACGGTCCCAGATTGTAACATACCACCACCCATGCAAGAATTACTTGGGATATTTAAAGGAAAAAAATTTTTTTCAACATTTGATCTGACAGCAAGCTATTGGCAGATAAGGCTGCATCCAGAAGATCGTAAGTATACTGCCTTTAGATATGACGGCTGCTCATATCAGTTTAACCATATGCCATTTGGCCTGATTAACAGTGGGGCTGGGTTACTGCGATGTTTGGATCAGGTATTATCTGCTGAAGTCAAGAAAATAGTTACAATGTATGTGGATGATGTATTGGTGGCATCGGCTATTATGAAAGAATATACCAAAGAGGTGGAAATGTTTTTAAGGGAAGGTTGGAATAAAGGGATCAAGGTAAACCTGAAGAAAAGTGTGCAATTTCAAGAGGAAGTTACTTTCTTGGGCCACCTTATAGGATCGCAGGGTGTCCGGCCACACCCAGATAAAATCTCAGCCATTGAAGGTTTCCCAATACCTAGGTTCAAAAAGCAGATACGATCCTTTTTGGGTATGTGTAACTTCTACAACCGTTTTCAGGAGCAGTTTGCTCAACATATGGAACCACTAATTAGATTACTGAGAAAAGATGTAGTGTGGGAGTGGGGTGAAAAGCAAAGCCAGGCATTTGAGAGGGTGAAGCAAGGGTTCATGAAACATGTAATGCTGGCTTTTCCCAATTTTGAGAAACCTTTTGTAGTGCAGACTGACAGCAGCGGGTATGGGCTGGGAGCAACAGTATCACAGATTCAAGAGGATGGTCAGGTAAAAGTGCTGTATTTCTTAAGTAGGTTGCTCAAGGGTCCAGAGCGGCATTACACTGCCACAGAAAAGGAAGCTTTGGCCATTGTTTGGTCATTCCAAAAACTCTGCACATTGTTGTTGGGATCAAAAATAATTGTGGTTACGGATCATAAGAGTTTAGAATTTATTAACCATAGTTATCTGACAAATAGTCAGTTGGTACAGTGGAGCCTATACCTCCAAGAGTATAATTATGTGGTAAAGCATTGTAAGGGGTCAGATAACATTGTAGCTGATGCTCTTAGCCGTAACCCAGTGTGTTTGCCATCATGTCATTTTAAAGCTGAAAATTTATATGTGTCAGGAATAGACTTAAGGATTAATGAAGGGGTAGAGAATGACCTTAAGAGATTAGCCCAGTGTCAGAGGGAGGATGCCCAGTTAAGTCAAATAATTGCACAACTGAAAGGGAATACAAAAAAACAATGATGAATCCAGAAGTTGGATCAACCGATACAAACTTGACCAAGCTGTTCTCCAATACAGAATGAAAAGGGGACCAGATAGTTGGAGACCTGTAATACCCCAGAAAATGTGGAATGCAGTGGTGACTCATGTCCACCAAATATATGGACACTATGGGATATGGAAAACTGATAAGTGGCTCAGAGAGTGGTTTTATTGGCCAGGCATGCATTGGACTGTTGTGAGAATGATCAGGCAATGTGAACTTTGCCAGAAAACTAAGCCTGCTAATAGGAATTATGCAGGCCCAATGACATCCATAATTCCAAAGAAGCCACATGAGATGATTGCAATAGATTATTATGGACCATTGCCCACCTTTAATAAAAAAAATACTTGTTGGTGGTGTCTGATCTATTCAGTAAATTTGTGGCTGCATTTCCCATGACTCAAGCAAATTCCTGAAACACCATACATCTCCTTGAAAAGGAATATTTTACAGTGATAGGAAAACCTCAAAGCATCCTATCAGATCATGGCACACCATTTATCTCTGGAGAATGGAAAGCATGGGTTCAGAAGTCAGGGATCCAACACATACTGACATCAATTAGGAATCCACAATCGAACCCATGTGAGCGGGTGATGCGTGAGTTGGGTAGGTTGTTTAGGACATACATCCCAACTAATCACCGAGGTTGGGTTAAAAAGATTCCAGAAATACTGAACTACATAAATTGGGCAGTTAATGAATCCACAGGGTTCTCTCCCATGCGGCTCCAATTTGGGAAACATGCCCCTAAATTAATCAAGGCCAAAATACCAGGACCAAAGAAAAAGCCAATAAATGTGGGGGAGGACTAAAAGCAGGCATATCATACACTTTTGAAAAGGAGCCAGGAAAGAAACAAACATACACTGGAGAGGCCTCATCGGTTTAAAATGAGTGACCTAGTCATGGTGAAAACCCCACATGTGAGCGAACCGGGGAAATTTATCTGTAAGAAGTTTTGCAGTTTGTATGAGGGACCTTTCCCTATTGTTAAGTGTCAGGGGGATAATGCATTCTGGGTGAATACTGGGCAGGAGGTAAAAGGATCATACAATGCTCGTTCCCTCAAGCCTCATGCCGGTATGAACGGTTCATGATATTTAGGAGCCATTCAAATACATAGACCATATTTGAAGGCTTTCAGGAGGGGGGGTATTGCAACAGGGCAGGTATAATCAAACCCTGTTGCGATAATTAGACAAATACGTATTCATATACTTAACGCATTATTAAATATATATATATATCTTATTACTAACGTATTATTAAAAATATATATTACTTTACTAACAAAATTAATATTTACAGTTTGATGTACAATCAGTGGTCATTTGCGTGGTTGTACAGGATTGATTTAGTTATTCTAATTAAAAAGAACTCATAGATGAGGTATGGGGGCTTATACACTTGCTCTGATTTTTTCTCTCTTTTGCCAAACCCAGCTATACACATCACTATGTATATGTGTGAGTGCGTTTTTGAATCATTAAAAATGAAAAATTCACAAAATAAAAATAAAAAAATATTTTGTTTGATAAACTTTTAAATAGATACATATTAAGTCAGCAAAAGAACTTTAAATATCAAGATGGAAGACTAATTTTGCAGAACAATGGAAGTGATTATTATAAAAATCGTGGAATGTCTAATACTAATTAAATATTAATTGGAAAGAAATAGGTGTAAAAAGCTTTTGTGGAGCATTTTAACAAAGGCATATGGAATGTGAATGGAAATATAATTAAAAAAAGAGTGAAAAGAAAGATAAGTTTGATAATTAAAGAAAAATTAAATTAATTATTTAGTATAAGTTTGGAGGTAGAGGAAAGCGGACGGTCAACGCGATATACATTTGATAAAATATGGTCAGGCTGGGGTAGAGGCTCCAGCGTGCAGAGGGTCCGAATCCTTTGCCCCTGAATGTATAGCAGCTGCCGATAGCGGAGAAGGATGTCAAGCCTGGAGAATTCGCCTCAATAAGCAACAATATTGAATCACCAGAAGAGAAAGGAAATAAATGAATAAACAGACTTTAGCCATGGAACCCGAACTTCAAAGAAAAAAAACAAAGTTTGTTCACCGACAAAGGACCGGAGATTCCATTTTCGCCAAGAGGATTCGATCAATTCTCCGGGGAAACCAGATATTTTCTTTCTAATTACATCTATATATGTCACTTTTAGTAAGCTTACTCCATGAATTTGAGAAAACTATTTATTTGACAATTGTGAACTTAAAATTTATTTTCTTTGCTCGGAGAGGTCAAACTATTTACTACGAACTTTATTAGTGTATAAATTAGTCCAATGAAATCTTCGGTGCAAAATACATATAATAGCATAATTGTGTGTGGGGGAGTTTTGGCAAAAAGAGACAGGAGCAAACAGAGAAAAAAAGAAAACTGATATGAATCTTTGATTTAAATGAGACACTGGTTTAACTTAAGTAAATAATATATATATTTTTATACATACGTAAATATCATAGCTAATAAATATATATATATATAATGAATGATTTTTTTTGTTTTGTTTTTATGTTATGAGTTTTTTTTTTAAAAAATAAAAAAAAAGAGAGAGAGTTAGATCTACTGCCGGTAAATTCTACCACCAGCCCTGAGCAGTGCTAGCCCAGGGGCATTTCCATATTGGTATTCCAGTTCTCCCAGCATAATTCTTATAGAAATATGGGATTGGCACTTGAGGTCATAAATTGATGCTCATAAATATGCTGGGGTAATAAAATGGAATAATTTAAGAATAGATATTCTTTTAAACCATTACGCATGTACGTGTATCATTATATATACATACACGCAATCGTACAAGACTACATATATGCATAATATATATATGGAAAATGGCAAATCCCATTATAATATATATATATATATATATATGATTTGAACTCAGATTTTGAAGCTTCCTGTAGCTGATCATCCTATACAACTGATATACATGACTATCTACATGTGAACAAGATAAATGATCTCCAATATACATATTTTATGCCAAATCAGCACTCATCATTTGGTCCAGATCATCATCTCCCACACTTATATATAATCAGTGCTCAGTTTATATTAAGATAACAAATCTTCAAACTTTAGTGGACAGGTTTCAATCTTTTTCACCTTCCAAATCTTCATCCATTCATATAAGATTTATCTTAATATAAACTGAGCACTGATTATATATGTGTGTGTGGGAGATGCTGATCCAGATCAACAGATGAGGGCTGGTTTAGCATAAAATATGTATATTGGAGATCAATTATTTTATTCATGTGTAGGTGGTCATTCAGTTGTATAAGATGCAATGGACAACTGTAGAGAGCTTAAAAATCTGAGTTCAAATCCCTTATAAATTACATAAATTATATATATATATAAGATTAGCAGTTTGGGCTTATTAAAAAAATGTTTGCTTAAAATAAGAAGTATTAAATTCTTACCATGGAATGACTTAGTTAACTTATTAAGCGCCATAGTTTAAATCTATTGAATGGATTGTTATGGGCAAATTACTAATTTTCTTGAAGTTCAATATTGTCTTGATATCTACCATATTGCAATTTTTACAAAAAAAGAATGAATATTGTTAAAGTTATATCTGGTTAGTTTGTTTTCAGCTTTTATAAATGCATGTTTTTATACTTATGTGTGTGAATGGAAGGTATGTTAGTATAAACATTTAGTGAATAATTTAAAATAGTGCTTTAAGCATAATAATAATAACAAATTATTGATGTGTGCAAAGTTATCATGATAGTTTTATGGTCTAACTTTATTTTTGGTTGAATTTTATTTTAAGAACAATAATATTGTATAAAGGATGGGGGGGGGGGTATTATTATAAATGTAGCATGAAAGGAAAATTAGTTTATATATATATATATATGTGTGTGTGTATAAAAAATTTGGGATTTGTAAGGGTCTAAATAATACTGATTAAAAGTTTATTTTAATCTGCAATAGATACAATCAAAATCATATTACCAGTATAAATTTTTAAATGCCTTAATTTCATATAATTTATTAATTAAATAGGTATGTGTCTCAATATCTTTTAAATATATCTTCATTCTGCAAAAATCAAATTTCTGTTTGAATTTAGCTTGCGTAGTTTAAACTTTACACTCCTCCCACTTTCTGTTTTTGTGATATCTCATACAAATTATAGTTTAACCAGTTGTAAATTTAAATCTTCTATTGCAAAAAAAAATCCCATTTTTCACTCTACTTTTTAAGACAAATAAAATAAAACTTATTGTAACTAAGAGCAACAATAATAAGTAGCAAATTTATTTCATTATAACTTATTATAAGAAAACAATCAACTGATTATAAAAAAGTTGCCAACTAAATCCAATTAAATACAACTAATTTTATTTCTTTATTTTTGTGCTTTTATGGCTATATGTTTTACATTTTTTATATAAATAATTTAACTAGTGATGATTTTTTTTTGGATGCAAACAATATTATTCATTCAGAATTCATTCATAATGATCAGGCATTTAAAATCTACAAGATTTAAAACATTTGTGTGATGTGATAAAATGTAAACCTCTCTTTTTGTGACAAAGTGAAAAATGCAATCACCATGACAATGCAAGCCTTGAGTGTGAAGCAATTTTTAATTACATGCAATATTTAAATTATCTGTCAGCCATATTTTTTTGATCTTATCTCTGTGTGACTTCTTTTTATTCTCTTAAATAAGAAAAGGTTTTGATCTTTTTTACTTTTGTGGACTTAGAAGTGGTGAAGAAAAAAATGGCAAAGGCATTAAAAGGCATCTCTTTGCAAAAGTTTCTGTACTTCTTCAAAAAGTGAAAAATATGTTTAGATTGATGCACTGCAATACTTGGATAATAGTTTGAAATGAATTCAATTTGCAATACCTAAAAATAAATACACAATTTTTCATTACAAAATTCCAATTATTTTTGTGTATCTCCTCTCATATGTATCAAATCAATCCAAAATATGAAAGAATGTTTCACATAGAAATATATTAGTAAGCTGGATATATTTATGTGATAAAATCCTTTGTTGGAACATCATCAATCTAGAAATGCTATGGATAAAGATCTGCCTAAAAAAGAGTTATTATTAAGCACAAATTGCACCTTAAACTGTAGAGACATTCTAAATTATATATCAAAATCTTAGGTGAGAAAAGAAAAGCTCTGTGTGACTTATATAGAATATTTTAATAATGTTCTTCATATTTTAACTAATATTTATAATAATTTTTATATTTATAAAATTAATACCCATAATGTTTATATTTATCTCTTAAATATATTTTTTCAGTATAAATTTCATTTAGGATATATATATATATATATATATATATATATATATATATATATATATATATATATATATATATATATATATATATATATATATATTACTTAGTGTATATTGAAATAGTAAATATGATTTAAATAATATTTACATACATTACTGTCAATTTATAAGATCTAAAAAATTATTTCCTAATAAATCAAAAGATTTTGTATTGTTGAGTTATAAATAATATACAGTAAGTTAAATGTGAAGATGATTAAAGCTTCACACTCTTAAGTCAAAATGCTTCAGACTGGCTTATATAGAAATTTAAGTAAAGAGAAAGGTGGAACCATGTTTTTTTTATAAAATCTCTGTTTTGTGTTGTGACTTAAGAGCACCCTATACAGTCATCATTACATCTGATTGACTGCCATATAAGCATTCTAAAAGTACATGCTAGAGGTTTTCAGCCTTTCACTTTAATTAAATCTTTTTCATAATATTTCTTTAAATAACAGTAAAAAAAAAAAACAATTCATTAAAGGAAATTCATGTTGTTTAATATTTTGATTTCATATGTGTAATGAAATTTATATTTTATAAACAATAACTTATATCTAATATTCATTTTAACTAGATTTTATTATTACTATTAATTCTGTATTATTATTATTATTATTATTATTATTATTATTATTATTATTATTATTATTATTATTATTATTATTATTATTATTATTATTATTATTATTATTATTATTATTATTATTATTATTATTATTATTATTATTATTATTATTATTATTATTATTATTAAAATACTAATTTTAAATTCTTAGTTCCATTACACTCTTCTTTTATATATGTTAGTTATGTCTATATGATCATACTATCTCTAAGTCTCATGTTTGATATAAAGTTTAGCAAATCTAGGAATGTAGCAAAAAAAGAGAGAGAAACCTGTTATCGTATAAAAACAACAAGTTTAAAGATTGAATTATGATGACTGGAATATAATTTTTAAATCTACAAATAAAACTTGTTTTGCAAATAAAGATTAATTATATGTATATCAGATATTTTAGTCTCTTTCTTTGCCAATCTATGACATAATTTGGCAATCCAATTTTAGAGCGTAGTTAACAGGAATTTCTCCACCAAATGTTTCTTTTTCAAATCATAATATATTTATATAAATGTATTAAAAATAATTTTTTTCACTTCATCCAGTTTTATTAAGTTCAAATTTTAAGCAGCTTATTTTTTATATATATTTATAAAAATTATGAAATTCCATGCCTATTTAAAATTTCAAATTCTAATAATAAAATATTTCTCACTTCTTTGAAAATAGTGATAAAAGTTATTAAAAAATATTAAAGATTTAATAATGTTCATATACAATAATTTATCTAAAAATTAATGATTACTTATATTATTTAATAGAAGTATCTTCTAAAAGTAAAATATCTTAACTGAATCTAAAGATGGGAATTGAATGAAATGCATTAATAAATTATTTCATCTTGAATAAATAATGACTTCTGTAGTGAACTTTTTCCTGAATAAGTAAAAAAAAATTACTTTTTAATTTTTTTTATATTACGATAATAAAAGTTAATTAAAAATTATATTTTCTGCCTACATTTGCATTAAGTTATTATTATGAACTAATATATATATATATATATATATATATATATATATATGTGTGTGTGTGTGTGTGTGTGTATCTGGATGTCATTATTACATGTAGGAAAGTAACCTGCTACAAGGCAAAAGTCTGTCCACGGAGAAATAATAAATAAACAGACAATTTTCAACAAACTAATTGCTTAATAGAAGGTAAAGATTTTACATTTTTTCTGATGTCTAGTAAGAGTGTCTATGAAAAAAATAACTGCCTGTTTATTTTCAGCTATTTAAAACCATTTTTAAGTTTTACTCTGAAATTAAAACTATATGATGAGCTAATCACTATGTCATAAAACTTTCTCATCTATATAAATATCTCGACATTCAGTCATTATTAATAATATATAATACCAAAAGTGTTTAAATATATTGAATAAAATTAAATTGAATATAATTTCCATGTGGGTGCATTATAATCATGGTTTTATTCTACAGTTTATATTTAAAGTTAATAATTAGGATACCATGTTCTGGTGAAAATTTCTGTGGCATGTTATTATATTATTACAATTTTAAATCTATGAGAATATTGCTTACAAATATGTATATATGATATTTGTATTTTTTCTCACTAAAATATGCTTTAGTATTTAATTGTATGTTTAGAGAACACAGAAAATTTTACACTACTTAATAAAATAATTTTATAATGTTTCAATTGAAAAGAATTGTATCATATTTCTGCTATATTTTCTATTTTCTTCTAGCCAAAAAAACAGCTCAAAATTTTATAGATTTGGAAAAAAATTAGAAGTATTATTTAATAAAGATACATATAATATAGAACTTTATTTAAATTAGGATTAATAAATATTATGTGACCAAATTTATATTTATGGTATGTTAGTACAGTATATGCTGGATAAATGAGGTTTCATATGAAATAAATAAATTTAGAAAAAAAAAGTTGACAGAATTTTGTTGTGAAAAAATTAATAAAAGGATATTTGTAAAAAAAAAATATTTAGGTAAAGAATTTTAAATTTCTATTCAAAATGCTAACAATACTCTACAAAATGCTGTCTTGAAAAAATGAACACATCAAATGGAAAGCATTATGTATTAGAAATAAATATTAACTAGATTATATAATAAAACTATATTATAGATTAACTTTACTTTTTTCTAACTTAAATGAAGTTTTCAATTGAAACAACAAAAATACATCTTACTCAAAACATATTAAAATTCTAAGACTGGTTTTTACATTTGATATCAAAATATTTGAAATATCTTTTACCCAATAGTCCATATTTTAAAAAGTATGTCACCTACCTAAAATCTTTGAGATTCTATTGTTTTAGCAGTATTTTCTATCTAATGTACCAAATTTTAATCAATTACACTGAATTTAAATCTATTAAAACTTAATTTTAAAATGTTTTTATAACTTTACTCAATCTTTTAATCAAAATCAAAAAAATTTCTATACTGCCCTTTCATGCTTCTTAATTAACCCATATTAAAGTTTTAAGAATGACTTTTAAACTTGATATCAAAATATTTGAAATTACCTCTACCCAGTGGTTCATATCTAAGAAATTAAGTCATTTACCTAAAAGATTATAGGG
>JAQFVV010006215.1:11143523-11146472 GCA_028023455.1 Epiperipatus broadwayi
ATGTACATACATATATTGGTAATAGTTGATTACGCACACTCGCTGTGTGATGGCATTGTTGCTATGCAAAAACTATAAAATATGAACATTCCCAGGCCGTATTTTTTTTGCATTTTCTTTCTTTTTTCTTAATAGTGATATTAGTGATTAAGCCAATGGACATGCACTTTAAAGATAATTTATAAATGAATATTCTCACTTTTCCAGACACAAGATTTAGTTTTTTTTAGAAAAGATGGGTGATTCATTCCATCTTTTCTAAAAAAAACTATATCTTGTGTCTGGAAAAGTGGGAGTATTCATTTATAATTTATCTTTAAAGTGCATGTGCATTGGCTTAATTACTAATATCACTATTACAATATAAAAACATAGTGCTATATAAAATAATATATCATTATACATGTTTAATTTCAACTAAAGAATGACATATCGTAAATTAAAAGATTTCACAAGCATCATTCATTCAAGCAGAATAAATGTAATTTAAAGTGATTGCTTAACATCTTCACGTTCTCATTTCAATATGCTTAAGATTTGCCCATACATAAATGTTTGGGTCAAAAGGATGGGTAATCATTCCATCTTTTCTAAAAAACTATATCTTGTATCTGGAAAAGTGAGAGTATTCATTTCTAATTTATCTTTAAAGTGCATGTACATTGGCTTAATCACTAATATCACTATTACACTATAAAACTTAGTGCTATATAAAATAATATCTCATTATATATTTCTTTTTTCTTATAAAAAAACACAGAATTTGTACTTTTTCAATACTTTTTTTATTAACCTCAACAAATTTAGAACAAAAAAAATCAAACACAGAATTTGTAGTGTTTAAATATCTTTTTTTTTTTTATTAATATCAACAAATTTACAACTTATTACATTTTTGCAGGGGGGGGGGTCTTTTTCTTTTTTAAATATAAAACTTAGTATGCTTATTGTAGCTGTTTTTTGGTTTCCGATTTTTGTTTAAAAAATAAATCCTAAAGTTAGTAAGCTTTTTTTTTTTTTGATTTCACTTTTTTTTTAAAATAACATAAATTTAAAACTTATTACGATTTTTTTTTTTGTTTTCACTTTGTTTTTTTAAAAACAACATCAACAAATTTTTCCACCAGTTCGAACCATCACAGTCCACGTATATAATCAGAATAATTTATTTTAATATGTAATATATTTACGTGTATGTGTGGATATGTGTGCACATTTAATATATATTAAATGAAGTTGTGTAAACATTATTATGTGTGTAACCACTTACATACATATGCAAGAAAAGCCATAATGCAATAGATTTAAAGAAGCAATACAACTCTTTTAAATTAATATAAATTTGAAATATTCTCAGTTAAAAACTCTTTATTTAAATGCATTGGTATACAAATTTCAATTCCTGGGATAGTCTCACATACATATATAATATAATGTATACAAACTTAAACTCTTTTTAAAAAAAGTTATCTGTTTTTATAAAAAAAAGTTGTAAATTCTTGGGAAACCATCTGTAAGCAATCAGAAACAACCGAAATCAACCTATCCTTAGAGTCATATAGACATTGGCCCAGCTTGGGTAATCCATATTTAGTATAATCATTGCAACCTTTGAACAATAATTAGAAACAATAAATTTTTTAAGATAGCAATTAATGAAACTTGGGATTAAAATTTTAAATGTATTTTAAAAATAAAAACTTGCCTATTGCTTAAATTAAATTCTAAAATTCTAAATGCTTGTTAAATAATAACTTATTCAGTTATTATTCTATTACTTGCTAATATTTGTTTTATATATGTTTACTTTATAACTCACCTGCGTGTGTCATTCAATGCACTTATGTTTATTTAATCTATATTTAAGAATTAAAATATATTAAATTATAAACAATGTGTTGCGTATCATTCGTAGTCCATTCCAAATCTTAGTTAAATTCCTTAATACTAGCGTTAATTATTAATGTATGCACCAACAAATTTCACACTTATTATGGTTTCTTTTTTTTTGGTAAAAATAAATTTAAAACCAAATTGTTCACAGTTACAGTAATATATCAGACATATGGCTTGAACAAAGTGGTCCTTAATTGTGAGAATCAAACGTCTAGGTTTTTCTGTGCCGTGTTTTTTGTCGGTTATCGTAAATACATTATTTGATGCATTACCTACTTCAAAGTATTGTTCAGTTATACCCTTTGACAAGGTTTTGCACCTTAAAACTTGACTACAGAAGTGTGTAAACCCTCTGATAATTATTGCTTGGTCAAATCGTGTGATTTCAATAAAAAAAAAATTAAACTTTATTTACAATTAACGATTTATACATAATTGTAAGACACACCCCTTCACATGACACTGTAAAAAAGCGTGAAGTGTGCAAATTCACAGAAATAATTTACTGCTCTTCCGATCTACATAGCCTCCAATGTGTATTACAACAGAACTGTTGTATACATGTAACACATGACCATGAAAATACCTTTGGCTGCGTAAACAGCATTTTTATGTGTTTTAGCACATAAATCATACCATTACACAGCATATGTGTCTAATCAACAAATAAATACCCATATATGCATAATGGCTGCTACAATGAAGACTACTAAATGTGAATAATTTGTGCAATGAATACTTTTTTCTTATCAAATTAAAAGTTTCTTACAATGAAAACATCTTTATCATATTTTCTAAGATTTAAGTTATCAATTTAATTTATTTATCCTTTACTTGTACTTTTTAATATAAAAAAATGTATTTATATTTTTAATTATTTTATTACAAATTTATAATTAGCTTAGACATAAGCTGAAAATAATATTAAGGAAACTGATTAACATTGTCTCTTAAGAACAATGCTAAGTGACATTAAATGAGATAGGATATGTATATGGAAGATGTTCCACAGTTGTTGTTTTTTGAGAAGCATAGAAGAAATCTGAGTCAAAA